>BDDA01000559.1:43252-78614 GCA_001662385.1 Chlamydomonas asymmetrica
AAGGTGATTGAAAGCAACCCCATGCAATACTGCTGAGGAGGGTGGTTTGCGAGGGCTTGTCTTGCACGCAGGTGGATAAGCTGACGAGGCCCCAAAGGTGGTACCGCCTTTGACCGCCTTGATGTGTCCTGGCAGTTGGTGGATCGCGTGACCACGTGTCTGCCAAACGCACAGCTGCATCGTGAGTCGTGATGCATGCCGCAAGCCGCACAACTGTGCCTAATGCAGTGATGCTTTTTGGAAGGGAGAGAACGATACTGAAGAGGGATTGGCGCTAGCTGAATGTATCTGTGTATGCCTTGGCTTGGCCTCTACTCAGCATGGTTGGCATTTACCGTAGTTGTTTTTTTCGGACGGGAAAGGTTACATGACCCGGCAACCCCTCCCTCATAACACACACACACTCGTCCAACTGTACGCGCTGCCACCCAGTGCGTGTCACCCAGCGTCCAGCTGGACACAGCTACAGGATATCCTTGCTGGTTCCCTGCTCTCGTCCATTTGACACATGCGCGAATTGCATCACCCTTCACCCAAGATTCAAGACCCTTCACAACATATGCATCCTACATACGGTATCTCAAGCCGCCAGCCCACCTGATGTCGCCACCACTACATCCGCCTTGCACAGCAGCAGCAAGCCGCCGCCCACGACACGCCCCTCCACGAGACACACGAGCGGCTGCATGCGCGCGTCCAGCAGGGATGCCAGCTCTGCGTAAGCCTCCAGCGCAGCGCTCAGCTCGTGCGAGTGTGAGTGCGTGTGTCCCGCGGCGCCACCGGGCGCCATCAGTACAGCCCGGTCCCAGCCCAGGTTGAACACGCCGCCGCCCGGCACACTGCTGCGCAGCACCACCACGCTGTCGGCGGCCCCCTGCAGCGCCGCCCGCAGCGCCGCCACCAGCTCGCCGCTCAGGGAGGGCGCGTGCAGCGTGATGGTGACGAGGCGCCGCGACACGTCGTGCTCCACGGTCAGGGGTGCAGAGCCCGCCAGGGAGCGCTGCTGCTGCTGCTTCTGCTTCTGCTGCGGCAGCGGCGGCGGAGCCGCCTTGGTAGGGTCGCCACGGTGCGGGGCCGATGCGGATGATGATGACCGTGACGGCGGCGGCGGGTCGTGCATCCACGCTGAGGAGCTGTGGTTGCTCCAAGCGCTGAGCAACACCGACCCGGGCCCAGGGTGCGGCGTGTTGGGTGAGCTGGGATCGGGCGTGCTGCCCACGCCTTGCATGGCAGACCCCGCCGCCGCCTTCGTTCGCGCCGCCGCCTGCGCCGTCAGCGGAGCCTCGCCATCGCCGCCATAAGGCGCAGCCGGAGGCAACAGCCGCGCCTCGTGCACCTCCGGGAGGACCAGCTTGGTCGGCCCCAGCGCAGTCGCCTGGCTAGGATGCTGACTTGCGCTGGTAGACGGCGGCACGCGCGCGTAGCTGCGCTGCCCGCGCTTGCCAATCGCCACCAGGCGGAAGGTGCCGGGGAGCAGCACGCCCGCCTCGGGCGTGCCGCCGAGCGGCGCGTCCACGCCGAGCTGCACCTGCAGCGCGTTGTGCGCACGCACGGCCGCGCCGAAGCGGGCCCAGGGCTGGCGCACGCGCGCCTGGATGGCGGCAAAGATGCTGGTGTGCCGCGGCAGCGCGCGGATGCGCGCCACAAACATGGTGGCGCTTAGCCCCGAGCCGTAGGCGAAGAGGCAGGCCGTCTTGCCCACGGCGGCCGGCCCCGCCGTGCTCAGCAGCGACAGCAGGTTGACGTAGGTGCTGGCGGTGTAGCAGGGGCCCACACGCTGCGCGGCCTCGTTGCTGGCGCCCGCTTTGGCAGTGAAGAGCGATGCACGCTCGGCCTGAGACGCCGGCGGGCCGCCCGGCAGCGACTCACACAGCGAGTCAAACGCTGCCTGCGACCAGTAGAGGCTGGTGGTGTGCGCCACGTAGTAATCGCACGCCTCGAGCGCATGGCTCCAGCCCCGGGCCTTGCACAGCCGCTCGTGGCAGTGCCGCTGCGCCGCTAGGTAAGACTCCAGGCTGTGGCGGCCCTCCACCATGGCGTGCGGGCAGGCGTCCATATCCTCAGGCGTGAGGCCGTGGTACGCCGCCAGCGCCCCGATTGGCTGCAAGAAAGGGGTCAGCGGAGCAGAAGGGGTGAGGTGTGTTGCGAGGGGGGAACTTACGGCTTGCACAATTCACAAGTGGCGCAATGGATATAGGAATTTCCCAGGCCATACGCAGAACGCAAAGGCACAGCACAGGGAAAATCATTGTTGAAGGACTACTGTTGCATCCTGCTCATAAGCAGCCGGCATGCGTGAGTAATAATGCTGGCTATGTGCTGTGCAGTTATATTTCCCTGATACACTGGGTGAATGCTGGTATGTGTATATGTGGGACAAAGCCCTACGTGCAACCGTTGAATCCAATCTAACCAACCCAATCCAATTGCTGGAGGGATGCGCCCGCTCCAACGCCCCACGTCTTCTCATGCATTGAGCATTCACACTGATAAGTATTGGCCACACAGGCCCGCACCTTCCAGAAGTCAAAGCTGTGGCCGCTGCAGCTGGAGCGCTGTGGTTCGATGACCAGCGGCGCGTCAGCGCCCACCAGCATCGCTACCGCCGCGGCGCCGAACGCAAAGCCGCCGATGTTTATAGACGCCGTGTCCACCGCAACGACGATGGCAAAGCGGCCGTCATACGCCTCGCTCTCCACCCAAGCCAACGCGTTGAAGAGCGCCGCCGTGGACGCGTGGCACGCACCGATGACGTCGGTGCCCTCCATGTCCACCAGGGCGGGCGCGCCGGGCTCGCCCTTTCCGGCAAACAGCTGCATCAGGTGGCTCTTGATGCTCTTGCACAGGTCCACGGGCGTCTCGGTGCCCACTTCCAGCCGCCCGACGCTGGCGGCGCTCACGCCGTGACGCTCGCACAGCCGCGCGACGGCGGTCATCGCCATGGAGACAACGTCCTCTGCTGCGCCGGGGTGCGCCATTTCCAGCAGGCCCATCCTGCATGGAGCAGCCGGGAGTGCGAGGCATGATGACCGTTTTAGGTCACAAAAGAGGGCCGCTGCAGCTGTGTCAAGCTGGCATGTGGGACGCAACGATCAGGTAGGAGCATGCCACATAATACAGCACACACCGGCACTAATCTTCATCAGTGTGAATCATTCACAGACAAACGCATTTTCTGAAGTCTCAAGCCTGATCTCCTAGAACCTGCTTACCTCCCAAACTTGCCCTTGAACACCTTTCCCGCAGCCTCAAGCTCCTCTGCACTGATTGCGTTTGCCGGGATGTAGCACTCGATCGCATGAATGCCAGCGCAGCGGCTCTGATGCGGACGGCATGCAGAATCGGGCGCGGCAAGGCCTTGGCTGGGCTGCGGCGGTGGGATAGCATGCCAGGTAGCGTCAGAAGCTGCGGCTGATGGCGCGCTTGGCGGTATGTCTACCAGCAGCGCGTGAGCGGCGGGTGCATTATAGCCGTGAGGGGCCGCTGGTGCAGCCGGCAGCGGGCCTTCGGCCTGGTGCCAGTGCTGCGTGCTTGCGCTGCCCACAGCAGCACCCGTAGCTGCCGCTAGCAGTGTGGCGAGGTTGAGGCTTGAGACCAGCGTTGTTGCCGCATTATCTCCGGCGTTGGCAGCTGCCGTCAGGGCTGCGGCAGGGTGGCCGCCATGATAGACATGGGGGTTGGGGAGGGGTTGGAAGGTTGATCCGATCAATACCCCTGTCAAAGATGCTGTTATGCGTGTGCACTGTGCAGCATTGGAGCACTTTGGACACACGGTGTTGCTGTTGTGAAGGCAGTGCGTGCGTTAATAGAAAATTTCAACCCCCCTGACTAGGTACTGTCCCAACTCGCACCCATACTTAAACACTGGCAATAGCTCAGTGTCAATACTGCATGAACAGGGACAACACACCAGGTCATCATATGGATCTACAGAAACACAAGCAGTCCCCAGCCCACCCTGCACCCCGCTGGAACCCCCCCCCTTTGTTAACTATTGCTCTGCTGTGGCCGGCCCGATCTTCCAGATCAGCACGCTTTAGGCCCCGCGCCCGCTGCACTGCGGCACCCGCACCTGCCACACCGTACGTCTCCTGCATCCAGTTGGACAGCTCCACTGCTGCCAGCGAGTCAAGGCCCAGGTCGGCCAGCGGCGTGGCGTCGGCCACCTCGCTGGGGCTGCAGCCCAGCAGGCCGCAAACCTTGGCCACGATGGCGGGACGTGCTGCGCTGGTGGCGGCGGTGGTGGTGGGTTGAGCGGCAAAGGATGTCGGGGGGGCCCGCGGCACGTCAGCGCGCATGTGCCCTACAGCTGCCTCGGCGCTTGGTGCTACCCAGCGGGATTCGCGTGCAGCAGGCTGACGCATGCTTGGGGACGGTGCAGCGGTGACGTCAGCAGTACTGGCAGTGCTTGCACTCCCTCCGGCAGCCGCCAGCAGCGTGGCGAGGGTGAGGCTTGAGACCAGCGTCGTTGGCGCGTCATCATCGCCGACATTGTTGGCGGCTGCCAGGGCTGCAGCAGCAAGACAAGCGCAGACAACAATAGTTTAACATGGGGGTGCGACAGCGATTCCCGCATGGAGCCCATGGTATTGTACATGTTTGGAGCTTTTAGCACTTCTGTGTTGTGACACACAGCCTGACAAGATGCCCAGTTAGGGTACATGGGAACGAGATACCAAATGCAGCATCGACCATTTATTGCCCATGCTTGCAGGGTTGATTGAAGGAAGGCAGCATTGCAAATTGCATGCACAATGAATGCCATGGAGTCTTGCTGTGCTTACTGTGGTCAGTGGTTGATCGTGTGATCAACACTACCTTCACCGCACACGGTGCGATCAGGCGAAACCACTTGCAGGTTCAGAGCCCCCAAATGCACCCATGTAGCACCAACACGCTATCATCGTCGGTCTGTGCTATGCCTTCCTGCTTCCGCTTATGGCAGGCATTCTGACCCCAAACATGGCAAGCCCAGCATAGGCGCATGCAGCTGACCTGTACACAGCCTAACTTCCTTCTGCCAACGCCAACACCGATCGCCCCCTCGGCACCCAACCCCAGCCCCAGCCCTCTCTAAACTGCGGCCCCCGCACCTGCCGCACCGTACGTCTCCTGCATCCAGTTGGACAGCTCCACCGCTGCCAGCGAGTCAAGGCCCAGGTCGGCGAGCGGCGTGGCGTCAGCCACCTCGCCTGGGCTGCAGCCCAGCAGGCCGCAAACCTTGGCCACGATGGCGGCACGTGCTGCGCTGGTGGCGGCGGCGGTGATGGGTTGAGCGGCAACGGATGTCGGGGGGGCATGCGGCACGTCAGCGCGCATGTACGCTACAGCAGCCTCGGCGCTTGGTGCTACCCAGCGGGATTCGCTTGCGGCAGGCTGATGCATGCTTGGGGGCGGTGCAGCGGTGACGTCAGCGGCGCTGGCAGTGCTTGCGCTCCCTCCGGCGGCCGCCAGCAGCGTGGCGAGGGTAAGGCTCGAGACCAGTGTCGTTGGCGCGTCATCGCCGGCATTGTTGGCAGCTGTCAGGGCTACGGCAGCAAGGTGAGGCATAGGATGCAAGGTGCAGCATACGGTCTGAATCAAGGGCCATGTCAAGGTCTAATTATGTGAAAGCAACAGAGCTGTTACGTTGGGTTCACATTAAAGTACGGTACTGCTTTGTGATTCTGTGGGTGAGTGATTGCGCTGGGTGGGTAGGGGAGGGGAAAGGTGGGGGGCATCGCATGTGTAACAGTGTGTTACCCGGAAGTATTGCGGTTTTGCTGCACCATCACGCATATATAGCCACATTGAGTGAGCACCAACACACACGCATCACTGTCACCTGTCACATCAGGAGCAAGCAAATCAAGCCGCATTCCGTATTTCACCGCGTTACAGCAGGCTGCCAAACAATTGGAAAGGCCTATCTAATGATGCCCTTCAGCGTATATCAATAATCCAAGTACAATGTAGGGCTTTCAGCTGGCTGGCCACAAGCGCCCCCGAATCACTCAGCCCCAGCCCTCTGCACTGCGTCCCACCCACCTGCCACACCGTACACCTCCTGCATCCAGTTGGACAGCTCCACCGCTGCCAGCGAGTCCAGGCCCAGGTCGGCCAGCGGCGTGGCGTCAGCCACCTCGCCGGGGCTGCAGCCCAGCAGGCCGCACACCTTGGCCACGATGGCGGGACGTGCTGCGCTGGTGGCGGCGACGCTTGTGGTGTGAGCGGCAATTGATGTCAGGGGGGCATACATAACACCAGAGAGTGTGTATGGCACAGCTGAAAAGGCGCTCGATGTCACCCAGTGGGATTCGCTTGCAGCAGGCTGACGCATGCCGAGGGGCAGTGCAGCGGTGACGTCAGCGGCGCTGGCAGTGCTTGCGCTCCCTCCCGCCGCCGCCAGCAGCGTGGCGAGGGTGAGGCTTGAGACCAGCGTTGTGGGCGCGTCATCGTCGGCGTTGTTACCAGCTGTCAGGGCTACAGCAGCAAGGTGAGGCATAGGATGCAAGGTTCAGCATGCAGGTCGGTCTGAATCTATCAAGGTTGTGATAATTCGAAAGCAACAGAGCTATCACGGGGGGTTCACATTAAACTCGTGCTGCTTTGGTGGTTCTGTGGGTTGTGGGTGAGTGATTGTGGTAGGTGGGTAGGGTAGGGAGGGGTAGGGGGGCGCATCACACTTATGACGCTGTGCGCGCATTTCCCCGCAGTCATTGAGGTTCTGCTAGGCAAAACAGATTGCTGGCTGCAGTGCTGCACCATCACGCATAGCCGCACCAACTGAGCACCAACATACACACACACACACACATCCGAGTGTGATTCTTGCAGCACAGCTACAGGTCACCGCCCAGACTGAGACAGATATGACACATGTTTCCGAATATGTTATGTTACATCAGGAGCGTGTCGGCCAAACGGCCCATGCTCCCCCCAGATGGGGACCAGCAGAAGAGGTTCACCAAGCTATGCACGTGGCATGCTAGAGGGCCACAAGTGCTACGTGTAACACAGCAGCATCATGCAGCATCATGCAGCATGCAGGGTTGCATAATACGGTTGTTTCCGAATATGCCTTCCGAATAGCCATATGGTGATATGGTGCAGGTCCAAGGCAAAGCATTACGGACTTCACACCACTAGCCCTTTAGCCCTACCTAATTAATTCAGTACAGTGCAGGGTTTTCAGTCAGCCAGCGCCAAGGTCCCCCGAGTCACTCAGTCCCCGCGCCCTCTGCACTGCGTCCCACCCACCTGCCACACCGTACGCCTCCTGCATCCAGTTGGACAGCTCCACCGCTGCCAGCGAGTCCAGGCCCAGGTCGGCCAGCGGTGTGGCGTCAGCCACCTCGCTGGGGCTGCAGCCCAGCAGGCCACACACCTTGGCGACGATGGCGGCACGTGCTGCGCTGGTGGCGGCGGTGGTGGTGGGTTGAGCGGCAAAGAATGTCGGGGGGCCCCGCGTGGCGGCGGGCGTGTGCAGCTTGTGTATTCCCGGCGTGTTGCTGAGAGTAATGGTGTCCATCTCTGCTGAACGGGCTCCGATTTCCTGATGTGCTACCAAGGAGGGAAGCCCGATGGCACTGGGCGGCAGCTGCACCAGCTGCTCAGCTGCGGCCCCGCCCGGCGCCGCCATGACGTTAAACACGGGCATGGGCAGCGAGGCGGGCAGGCTCTCCACCAGGCTGTAATCAAACAGCGTCGCCAGGACGCCCTGCTGCGCCTGCATGAGCACCGCCGCCATGCGCTCAACGACGATGCCGATATGTACTGGCTGTACAGCCATGGTCGCGTTGGCCAGCATGGCCTCCTTGACGTTGGCCCAACGAGCCAGGCGGCCCGCGCCAGAGACGCTGGGTAGGTCGATGCACTTGGCGGGCAAGCCCAGCGTGCGCCGGTGCGCCACGAGCCCCGCCAGCGCCTGGTTGGCCATCGTGTAGGACGCGGACTTGGGCCAGCTGGTGACACGGCCGATGCTCGACACCAGCAGGAACTGCTGCAGCGAGGCGAGGCTCGCAGTGGCGGCATGCAGCGCGTGCGCGCCCTCCACCTTGACTCGGTAAACGCCGCTGGACGCGGGCAGCAGCTGCGTAGCGTCGTCAAACTCGTACTGGGTAGCAAAGTGCACCACTGCAACGAGGGGGCGCGCCGGGGGCACGCCCGCCAGAGCCGCCGCCACCGCCGTTGCGCACGTGATGTCACACTGGACCACCTCCACGCTGGCGCCGCGCTCTCGCAGCGCTTGCAGCGCGTCCGCTGCGCCGCCGACGATATCCGCCGGCTCGCGCGAGCTCAGCAGCAGCAGGTGCTTGGCTGCACCGCTGGTCACCAGGTGCTCTGCAAATGCCAAGCCGACGCCGGCCGTGCCACCAGTGATGAGCACAGTACCCTCGGAAAGGTCACAACCTCCCTGCACAGCCACCGTTGGCCTCGTGGCCAGCAGACTCGCTACTGGGATGGCGGCGGCGGCCGCAGCGGAGTCCTGCTGCAGCGCCGAGACGGAGACAGCGGCGGACTTGGCTTGTGCGGCGGGGTTGGGGCAAGGCGCCGGCGGCACCACCAAGGTGGCGGCGGTGTCCAGGCCGGGCGGCACCCAGCCGGGCGGCACCTCCAGCACGAGCTTGCCGACGTGCTGCCCGCGCGAGAGCGTGCGGAACGCCGCCTCCATTGCCGTGATGGGCAGGACCTTGACTGGCGGCCGCTTGCTTGCCCTCCAAAGGTATTCCAGGCTCTCGTGGCACATCTGCAGACAGCCCAACGGCGGAGGCCAGAAAGCAGGTAGACGTAATCAGGAACGCGCACACGGCGTACAGTTGCAACGTGTGTGTATGTGCACGTGCCTGCAACACACAGCCATGCAGCCTCTCACTCTCTGCCGCGTCGCTACTGTGACCCAGCATCCCCAGCATGCATCGCAGCATAAGCTACAATGACACACTCAGGTTCAACCGCGCAAGGCATGTGCGTGTCCCCAGCGGCAGATCCTAGTTATAGCGCGAGGGCATGCAGCTAACGCAACCATGCCAGCACGATGAATGGCTTATCTGTATGCCCTTAACAATCTCCGTCACGCACCTTGATGAAATAGCCCCAGTCGTGCTGCGCCAGCAAGTCGATGTGCGCGGAGATGAAGGAAGCGTTCTGCATCAGGCCGCCGCTGGGCAGCGGGCTGTTGTTGATGAAGTCACGCTTGCCGATCTCCACGAAGCGGCCGCAGGGTGCCAGCAGCCGCAATGACGCGGTGAGGCCCTCGCCGCTGAGGCTGTTGAGCACAACGTCCACGCCGCGCCCGCCCGTGGCGGCGTCCACGCCCGCCTTGAATGTCGCCGGCGCATGCGAGTCCAGCACCGCCACGACGCCAGGCTCGGAGGCCAGGGCCTCACGTTTCGTGGGGGAGCCAGCGCTGGCGATGATGCGGCAGCCCAGTGCCTGCGCGATGCATAGCGCCGCCTGCCCGACGCCGCCCGACGTCGAGTGGATGAGCACGGTTTCGCCCTTCTGCAGGCGGGCACGTAGCAGCAGGCCATAGTAGGCGGTCGAGTGCACGACGCCGTAGGCGGCCGCCTCCGCCAGAGGAACTCTGTCGGGCACCTCAAACACTGAGTCTGCTGGCAGGATGACGCGTGACGCCATGGTGGGGTGGCGAAGGCCCTCGTTCTGTCCCGGCAGGGGGAAGGAGACGCCCAGCACACGGCTGCCGACGTGCAGGGAGGGGCGGGTCGCCGCCACCGTTGAGCCCATGGCGACCACCGTGCCTGACATCTCGCTGCCCATCACAGGCGCAAACCCGGGGAGCATGCCCATGGCCACCATCACGTCCCTGTGAAGGGGGTAGATCAATGATCAATCAATCTAATCAATACGTTATGGGTGCCAAGCACGGCGGAGTCAGGACTTGAGGGAAGCATGGGGCAGAAAACGGTGGCCTTATCGGACACATTACTCGAGCATAGCATCAGTTACACCAAATGCTTATGAAATAACTGGCGAGCACTACGGTAATCAATGCATGGTGCTGCAGCAGTGCATGCACGCCCGCACAATGCCGTGCCGGCCGGAAGGCCATCAAACACTTCCCCAATCCCTAAACCATAGGATGAACCCCAAGAGAACCCCAAGAGAACCCCAAGAGAACCCCAAGAGAAGCCTTCTTTAATCTTTCGGCAGCCGCATGATCACTCACTTGAAGTTGAGGGATACGGCGGTCGTCTCCACCAGCACCTCCCAGGGCTGCAAGCTTAAGGGCGCCTGCAGGCGCTTGAACCCCAGCGAGGCCAGCTGGCCGGGCTTCAGGGCGGCACCCACCCACGCCGGTGTGGCGCTGGGCGGCACACACACCTCTGCTGGCGGCATTAATGACGAGGGGCCTGCCGCGGCTAGCGCTGGTGCGGCACTGGCGCTGGCGCCGAGCGGGTAGAACGGGGTGCTGCTGGCAGCAGGGGCAGCAGCGGGCAGCAGGTCGAGCGGCTTGAGGCGCGGCATGTGAAGGCCGTCACGCGTGAGCACCAGCTCCGGCTCTGCCAGGGTGCCGCCAGCCAGCGCCACGCAGAGCTCGCCGATGCTGGGCAGCGGCCAGGCGTTGTCCGAGCCCACCACCAAGCAGTGCACGCGCCGCGCGCGCTGCTCCAAGCGCGCCGCCCTGGCGAATCCCAGCAGGCGGTGGGTTTCCATGTCATGGGGCGGCAAGCGCAGCAGCACCAACACTACGTTGGGCGCCAGCTGCCGAAGCAGCGCTGACGCCACATCAACGCCGCAGCACGCCACCACCACGGTTGCGCCCGGCGGCAGCAGGCTGGATGGCAGTAGGGCGCCGTCTGCATCCACCAACACATCCGTCGTGCTCCTCGTGCTCGGCCGCAGCTGCGCCATCGTCACCCGCGGCCCGAGCCACGCCAGGGGCTCGGCGGCGGCGGCGGCGGCGGAGGGGGAGGGGGCTCGCGGCACGCCGGTGCGTCGCCACAGTGTGTGCGTGAGGTGCCAGGTGCGTCGGCCGCCAGCCGCAGCCGGCTTTAGCTGCAGACCTTCCACCAGCAGCAAGGGAGCGCCTGCACACACGCGCATGCATGTACAACCACCACAACAGCGTCAGGAGGTGCGTAATTATGGACCCACCATTCAGGCAATCATTATAACGCTTTAAGGCAGGCCACGGCTGCCGCAACCCACCCTCTGCCGTCGCCATCAGAATCGTGTACCGGAGCTCTGCCGGAGCGGCACCGCTGCGCTCAGCACGCGCCACAGCGCGCAGGTTGTCGGCGCATGGTGAGGTGGTGAGCGCCGCTGGCCACGCGATCACCCGTGTGGCGCCGACGGGCAGCGAGTAGTGCTGCTTGGTGGGCATGGGGGAGGCAGCTATGGCCGCCTGCAGGCAGCAGTCCACCAGCGCCGCATGCAGCACGCTGCCGGCGGGCCCCAGGCCCTCGCTGCCAACCCATGCATCCGGAAGCGCCAGCGTCGCCACCGCCACACCGTCGCCCGCGGAAAGACCCGTGATGCCGCGGAAAGCGGGGCCGTAGGCAAAGGGGCTCAGCTGCCCCAGGTAGCGGTAGAAGTGCGACACGGGCACTGGAGCGAGCGCGGCGACGGCTGCACTGGAGCCATCGAGCAGCTGCAGAAGCGGCGCGGCTGCTGCTGCGGCGTTGGCAG
The DNA here is from genome assembly GCA_001662385.1 of Chlamydomonas asymmetrica. Taxonomy (NCBI): domain Eukaryota; kingdom Viridiplantae; phylum Chlorophyta; class Chlorophyceae; order Chlamydomonadales; family Chlamydomonadaceae; genus Chlamydomonas; species Chlamydomonas asymmetrica. The sequence continues at coordinate 54,884 of BDDA01000559.1, forward strand.
CAACGTCGCTGGCCACCCTCCCCGTCGTGCAGCGCGCCAGCGGGGCTGGCTTGCTGGCATCCTGCCGGAACTCCATCGCGCGGCTGCTGGGACCTGCGCTGCTAACATGCAGCTGCATCTCGTTACCAGCAGCGGCCTGGCCGAGCATGTGGGGCCGCAGGATGTGAAGGTCCCGCAGCATCAGGAGGCTCCCCTCATGCGCGGGCGCATGCTGCAACGCGCCGCACACGTACGCCGCCGCCGGTGCCAGCGGCCGCCCGCCAATCACGTGGTCGGCGAAGTAAGCAGGCAGCGGGACGGTGACCACTCGCTGCCAGCCTGGCACTGCTTCGGAAACGGACGCAGCAGAGGTGCTGGAAGTGCGGGACAATGCCGGTGCAACCGTCTGGACCGAGGCCGTTGCAAGTGCTGCCTCGATGCCAAGCCCGGCGGGCATTGCGTCCGGGACAACGACTGGCACTTTGCTGCTCAAAGCCGCCGCTGGCACAGATGCCCTGTGAGTGATCGAGGCGGGCGCTATAGTGGAAGCTGGTGCCGGTATGGGGGCCGAGTGGTTGGCACGTAGAGGGGGGCGCTCGGCTGCGCCGGAGCGGGCCCACGGCATGTGGGGAAACCAGGCGCCGGGCCTGCAGGGCCGCAGCAGCCTCTCCCAGCGCACCTCGCCGCCCGCCAGCCACACCTGCGCCAGCGCCTCAAAGGTGTCGGCTAGCTGGGTGGCGGGCCTGCGGCTGAGCGGCCGCACCGGGAGGCCCGGCACGCAGGCCGCCACATACGTGCCCAGCGCTGCGCTTGGGCCGACCTCCAACACGATGTCGCAGAGCTGGCCCAACTGCTCCGCCGCCTGCTGGAAAAGCACCGGCTGCCTCAGGCCCGCCACCCAGTGCGCCTCCTGCCGCAGCAAGCGGCTATCGACAAGCTGCCTGCCGGTGACGGTCGAGACAAGCAGCGGCGCCTGCCGTGCCGTCGCCTGTTGCGCTGCCGGCGCTGCGAGGTCCGCCTGAGAAGCCGTTATACCCCCCGCCGCCGCCAGCGCTTTAGTGAAGAGCGGGACCACCGTGTTCACATCAGGGCTGTGGAAGGCGTGGCGCACGTTGAGGCGTACGTATTCGACGCCCGCGCTGGCGGCCAGCTCCTGAATGGCCTCGGGCTGGCCGGAGAGCGTGGCATGGTTGGGCGCGTTGAACGCGGCAACGCTCACCAGGCCGCCCAATGCTGCTGAAGAGCCGAGCGCCGTCTGCAGCGCGGCGCCGCTGCCGCGGACAGCGGCCATGCCGCCCGGGGGCAGCGCCGACAGCGCGGCGGCACGTGCGTGCACTAGTCGGCAGACTTGCAGCAAGTCCAGCGCCCCCGCCGCCAGCGCTGCCATCACCTCACCTGCGCTGTGGCCTACAACGGCAGCGGCATGCAGCCCCACCGCCTGCAGCATGCGCCACTGCGCGTATTGCACCGCGACGACGGCGGGCAGCGTGAGCCGCACATCCGCTTCAGGATCCTCCAAGGCGGCAGCCACATCTGCACGCCAGGGCACTGCTGTGGGCGATGATGAGACGTCAAATGCCACGGGCGGTGCCAGCAGCTGGCAGCCCCCGCAGCCGGCAAAGCAGGCCGCAAACTCGCGCAGCGCGTCGCTGAAGGCCGGGACGTGCGCCCACAAGTCGTCTCCCATGCCGGGCTTGTGCGTGCCCTGCAGCGCCATCCAGTGCAAAGGAGGAGGCAAGCGATAAATGGCAAGACTGGCAGGACCAGTAAATGAGGGCTATCGAGCACATATGCTGATATGCACAATTAAGCAGTCTGCTGGCGGAGTAACCGTGTCACCTAAGCACACCACCCAGTAAGCAGCAACACTGCAGGTTTGCCGCACCACTGTCACCATGCATGCATTCTGCTGCATCCCGGTGCTCTTGGTGCCAATCTTGGCCTTTGCTGGCTAGAAAGCTCCTGATCCTGTACACACCAACACAAATACTCCACTGGAGCACCCACCTGGCCACTGAAAACCACGCCCACGCGCGGAGGCCTGCCGACCAAGTTGGGCAGCGCGCTCGTAACGGGCAGCCTGCCAGCCGCCGCCAAGCCCTCCGACAGCGCACCCACAAACACCGCTCGCTGGCCCAGCGTGTGGCACGCTCCCAGCAGGTGTGAACGCACGGCGCCGCCGCATGCCTCTGCCACTGCTCGCGCCGCGTGCGCCTTATCCAGGCCGCGGGCGGCGGCCGCAACGGGCAGGCCGCCGCTGAATGCCCGCCATGCCTCCGCGTATTCGTCAAGCAGCGCGGGCGAGTGCGTGCTGAGGGGCAGCACGTAGGTGTCCAACAGGGGCGGCATCTCGCTGCCCGGCGACAAGGCGGGGACAGCGGGGTAGGTGGGGATCGAACGCGGTATGCCAGCCGGCAGCATCAGCTGCTGCGCATCACTGGCGGGGGCCGCCGCCCTCAGCAGCGCGTAGGCATTGGAGCCTCCTGGCGGGACGAAGGGGCGGCACAGGCAGAGCAGGCAGATTAGCAGATAGAGCAGGAATGCATTGCGCATGGCGCTTGTATGCACAGGCTGCTGTCCACGCTGATGACTGGCTACAGGGTTGACATCAACGGGCCTAGTAGGCCATTACTGGCTGATGGTTTTGTTGAGGCTATGCGCAAAGTAAGTCGGTGCTGAAGTGTCGGCGATCGATCAAGCTGTCAAAGCAGGGCCACATGTGTGCAGGCGCCATTTTCGTTTGCCATACAAGGAAAGCAATATATATATTGGTATGTTACATCAGGAGCGTGTCGGCCAAAAGGCCCATGCTCCCCCAAGGTGGGGACAAGAAGGCAAGGAATCGGCTGAACAGCCTAGGCACATGGCGTGCCGAGGAGCCACAGGGGCTCAGTGCACATCAGCATCATGCAGGGTGGCGTGATACAGTTCATTAATGTACCAAGCAACCGCGTATCCATCAAAGTAATTACAGTACCTCCTCGCTGCCAGCTGACACTCACCGAGCCCGAAGGAGGACACCCCCATGTAGATGGCGTCCCAGCCCGCCACTGCCTGCAGCGGCTCCAGCTGGGTGACCACCCTGCATGCGGGCAGGCACCGACATGCCGCAGGGTGGAGCACCGACCAGCGCGCAGTCATGCATGCTGTGGTTGTGTACATGCGGGCCCGCTCAAGCACCTACCTACCGAATTGCCAGACCCGGATCGCCCTCACGTCAAAACGGCGGAAGGTGCTGCGTGCTTGGTGAAAGAGAGAGAGAGAGAGAGAGATTACATCACCCGGACCAGTATAGCCAGAGGCTCAGACCAGGGGGCGGACGGCGTGGTGGCAGCAAGCCCACGTATCGTCACACACAACACCAGCGCATGCAGCTAATACAGCTAATACGGCTATTAGCGTTGAGCACGTCTAATAGTGTGAACACGGTGGCGAGAGCTCGCTCCTCACCGGATGCGCTGCCGCACAGACGCGTCAATGGTGGGGCGCCACTCCTGGAAGCCGATGGTCGGCAGGAGCGTGCGGCAGTAGAGCATCATGCATGCCTTCACCAGGCCGGCCAGGCCGGCAGCCGCCTCAAGGTGACCGGTGTTGCCCTGCGCATAACGATCGCAGAATGTATAAGGAGCAAGGTGTGGATGGGAGCTGGGCACGCACGGTGGGCTAGGTGTGCGATGGTGATGGACAGATGGATGGATGTCTGCAAATTGCAATAGGTAGCGATGGGTGATCGCATGCGTGGGTCTGCTAAGGTAGCAGGTAGCAGGCAGAAGGCAGCAGTCAGCAGACTGACAAGCAGATATGGTACGTTGGCATGTGTGAATGGAAAACATCAGTGTACAGAAGGAGCAGTAGGGCCCCAATCTAGCGGCATCAGCAGCAGAAACAGGTTTGTGCTGCAGGGCACTCCTCCCGCATGTGTCACCCACCTTGATGCTTCCGATGGGCAGTGGGGCGGCTTGGCGAGTGGCGCTGGCACCGTCCGGCCTGAACGAATCCGCGATGCTCTTAGCTTCTGCAGGGTCGCCTGCAGCTGTGCCTGCGGTCCCATGCAGGTGGCAAATGGTGGAAGACGTATGAGCACAGTGTGTGAACAGGTGCATGAGCGATTAGAGAGATGCATGAATAGCCTCCCTGCTGCCAGCTGGCACTCTGAGGTGTACAGTCCAATCTATCGCGCACGCGTTGATTGAGCTGTCGGTGTTGGGTTTGAGGCTTGGCATGCATGGCACGCACAAACGAACGATTAATTTACACTTGGCTTTCTTACATGCTCTCACCCCCCCCCCCACACACACACCTGTGCCGTGCGCCTCTACGTAGCTGACGGCCTCTGGTGGCACGCCCGCACGCTCGTGCACGCGGCGCGTCAGGCGGCTCTGCTGCTCGGGCGACGGCGCGTAGCGCGAGGGCTTCCAGCCATCAGAGGCAATGCCGGAGCCTAGCACATGGGCGTACACACGGAAGGAGGGAGACGATGGCAGGGGTGTAGCGGTGGCCGCCGCCGGCAGGAGCACCACCGCCACCGCGCCCTCCCCGCGCGTGTAGCCGTTGCCGCGCGCGTCAAAGGGTGCGAGGATGCCGGTCGGGGAGATCACCCCACCCCTCATGATCATCTCAAGCATCCACGGGCTGAGCAGTACGTTCGTGCCCAGCACGACTGCCATGCTGCATTCGCCGGACGCGAGGCTCTGCATCGCCAGGTGCAGCGCGGTGAGGGAGGAGGAGCAGGCGGTGTCGACAGCCAGCGAGGGGCCCTTCCAGTCGAAGAAGTAGCTGACCTTGTTGGGGATGGAGCACCTGCGTTGAGCGCCAAGCAAGATGCACATGAATGTAGCAACGCAATCATGCGGCGGGTGGGCGCTGTGTGGGCCTTCATTTGGACGCATCTCTACATGCAGCTGGTTGCGCCCCGCTGTGGCATACAGGGAATACGTTGTGGCACAACGCCTGCATGCGCATTGGCGCGCACTGCCGTGTGTGTGTGCCCACGTTTGGAGTCAATGGAGGGACTATAGCGACTGGACCTTGGCGCTTTTGGCCCACTCACGCGTAATGGGCGCCCATGATGATGGAGGGGCTGTGGGGCTCAGCGTGCGTGGCTGCGCAGTTGGTGCCGTGCTCCAGCAGCCCAAAGCCGGCAAACACGCCCACTTCCTTGCCGTGCACGGCCTCCAGCGACAGGCCAGCGTCCTGCAGGGCCTCGTACGTCACCTGCGCATGCATGCATGAAGCACAAAACAAAAGCACAAGTAGCGCATGTGCATGCGTGCATGCCATGGTGCAGCAAAAGTGCAGCATAGAAACGACCCTGCGTGTGGTGCATGCGTACATAGCGTACATCGCTTGCTGTTAGGGGGGTTGGCTCAGCTGAGCTGAGCTGGGTACAATGTGCATGTGCACACGCAGACTACGCAGGCTGTGGTGTGTGTGAGGAACGGCCGGCGGCCGCACTAGACGGAAGCAGCATTAGCTGTACAAGCATATGCATTGCGACGGTGCCCTTCAGAGGCAACATATGCTTGTAACACACTTGGTTTCTGAGCATTACACTTGCGGCCGGTCGTCGTTTTGCGCTGCATAGTTGGCCTAGTTGGCCCAACAGATCAAGCAGACTCAGCAACCCAGCCACAGCTCGACAGCCAGCAGGCACTAGGACTGGGCAAGCAAGCGGCGGGCCTGCTGGGTGCTAGCTAGCGACCGGCTGTCAGACGCACCTCGAGGGCAAGGCGTTGCTGCGGGTCCATGTCTACCGCCTCGTGCGCCGCAATCTTGAAAAAACGGTGGTCGAAGGCCGATGCCGTGTCCGCCCTGCAGCCGCCGCCCGCACCCGGCTTGCTGGACGGCAGCGGGTAGCGGTCCTTGGGGAGCGGGCCGAGTGCGCACGCCTTGGCCGCCAGCGCGTGCACCAGCTGGCCAGGCGTGTCTATGGCGGCGGGCAGGCGGCAGGCGAGGCCCACCACCGCCACAGCTGGCATACTGCTTCCGTCAGACTGGGGCATCATTCCAGAGTCGAGTCCTGAGCACCTGCTCGTTATGCATGCATATCAGTGCAAGCGTTGTGTCATACCGTATATAGACAGCTGGATGGTGTTTGTCCCGCCGGCCAGCGCATTTCAACATCACATACAACATACATGGCAGTCGAAATTCGCAGTCATCTTTTGGTGCAGCAGTGTGGCGTGTACAGGTGGTACGCATAGCGCGGATTGCAATGCTCTCACTCCTGGCGCGCTACGGGCACACACACTCTGGGAATGGGCAACAAGCAGGTTTCCAGGACATTTCGCGGGCGTGCGCATGGGCGCTTATAGCGATTATTAGGCAGGGCGCTACTACCAGCAGGCTGGGAGCTCACTCGATTAACGTGGTCAGGCAGGGGCGAAGCGCATTACTTGCCAGCTTAACAAGTAAAGCCCAGATTCGGAAAGGCCACGCTACAGGCCATACAGTTGTCCGAATCTGCATGCATCCAATGCGAGCTAATGACTAACGATGCCATTAGCGTAGGGTGGGAGTCTTAGCACACATGGTGCAAGGCTACTAACAACACATGTTGGGCGCTTCAGTAGCATGCAAGTCCACTCATAAGCACTAGATCCGCTGAGTTCTGGCTTGTTGTGCAAGGCATACGCACGCACGTAACGCACGCCCAGCGGCACCTGATGACACGAACGAGGACAGTCAGCAGGTGCTCTTAGGAATGATACGCACGACAGCACCGCTACTGCATGATGCCCAGCATCACACATGTTTGCTGCCGTCCTGCCTGGCATTTTTGTGGCGGCGGTTGTAGGGATACACCTCAAAAACCCCGACAAGTCGGCTCAAGCTTGTATGGTTGCTAGCTGAACCGTGCACGGAGCGCTGCAGTTGAAGCTCAAGTTTTATACCACGTGCTTGCTAGTGTAAAACGTGGTTGACGGGGACTTGAGGTTAACGGTTGTAGCCCAAGCAAGCAAGCGCTTTGGGCATCCACGACGGCACGCGGCCGATTGACTGACGGTAACATGTGACACGTCGCGAGCGCGCTGACCACAAAGCATCAACGAAGTTAAGCACATAAGGGGTGAAAATATCTTGCCCTTCTTAGCAGACGCAGCAGAGCGGCCTTAGGAGCCTGTTCATAATACTCCAGTAATTGATGGCACCTGCCTGAGGTCCAAACGACTGCTCGAGAGCGAGCGAGTTGGCGGGGGTGGCTCAGGATGACGACAAAAAAGAACGGTGCGGTCATACGGCGCGATGTTATTCGTGTTAGCAAGCAGAACTATGAACGAACGAGCCAAATTGCAAGCTCCGAACACACCTCAGACTTGCCTACCTGTCCGTGCTTGAGGGCTGACAGTGTTGCATGCTGTGCGCGCACGGTGAAAGGTTTGCGTGCGCACTAATGGTCGTGCGTGCTTGTTCTCATCCACTTCAATGCCGCCTATTCTTGCTTGACGAGGTAGTCGCACGGTCGCGGCACTGCCCGTTGACACAATAATGTTGGAAGGCAGCCTTCCATCTGATGGAGCGAGCGAGCCCCAGCCCGAAAGCTGTATACCTCCGCCGTGGATTGCAAAAACCCAAACACTGGCAAGCAACTAACTGGGCAACCTGCCGTCGACCATGTGGTTCACCTCGAGGTGTGGACATATGTGGCAGTGGGGCCCGAAAGCAAAAGTGTGCTTGAACCATCGACCCCCGGGGGCCCTATGACAGCGGCGTGAGGCGCGCAGCGCACTATATTGTCCCTTCGCCTACAGGTCGGCTGAATAACCCCGGCTGCTCGGGACTCGTAGTCTAAGGCAGGTGGTTTAAGTGGTTGACACATAACCGCGGTGTTGACACAAAGCAAGCAGCAGCGCTGTCAAAAAGTGCAGCAGGGAGATCAATGCTCAGCACTGAACTTCGTGTCAACCCACCCTACAGGTTATCATCAACGGCCAACTCAAAGGGTGGTGTCGCGTTCCATGGACGGCTTCCGACAACTACTGTTACCATACCATATGCGCCGACCAATCTCACCTGTTAAAACACGGTCGCACGGTGTCCTCGAATCAGTAGAGGTCCCACGACAGCCGTGCTTGGCGAGTTTAATGGCAGGCAGCCCAGGGAGTCCTGAACTTGGTCGAGCGTGTCAAAGTAGTCAAAGTCTGAAGCAAAAGTCCTTCACGCGCCTGCTGCCGGAAAGCGTCAGTCACGTTCGGCAGCTGGCTGGAAAACAGCAAACACCACACGGAACCGCCAGGGAATCAACGTCATAAGCACCAGCATCAACTTGCAGGAGCGAAGGGTGTTGCTCCCTGTGCAGGTGTTGGCGTCATCCACTGCCGCACACCGTGCACGCGCTGTCGGGTGCGAATCTAGATAGCACGCCGGGTCACTCCGTGGGACGCCTGGGGCACACCTACCTCTGACGGCTCCAGTGCAGCTCAAGGGTTGTTGGTCGACCACGAGAGTTCACGCTGTGTACGGCCTTGCCAGACCTGAATCTCTGAAGGGTCCGCCATTTACTTGGGTTCTAAGCGTCCGCAGTACGCACGCGTCAAGACGGTCAGCACAGAAGCAAGGGGCCGTCAGCATTCCAGCAGAAGTATGGGTTATGCATGTGAGGGACTTTTTAATCCAAGAAGTGAAATCAGTTGGCCAGCGAAAACGAGCATGAAAGGCACCTCTCACTTTATTTTCACCAATCCAGGTGGCGATAATCCCGCAAGTTGCCGCAACCCTAGAATCTGGACGTGTCACAGCGAGGTGCTAGTGCTTTCACGTTTTTAGTTGCACAGTACCACGCACACGGACACTCGGACCGGGCGCACGGCAGCGTACATAGGCGGGAGGCAAGAGGTGTGGACCAGGCTCCGACGAGAGCTGCCCCAGTGTGTACTTTCAGGTGCGCGTTGCGCTCAAAATATGCAGCTGATTTGTGGCTGTGTGACATGTGGTTTACAGCGTTTGATTCAATATACTTTCTTGGCTGCAAGGTTGCAGCAACTACCTACCCCCCTGGCACCCATTGCTGCACCCGCAAACCGTCTGTACACTTCGCCCAAGGTCCACCCTCTTTGTGGCGTCACTCAAGCAAAGCAACGTGGCAAGACATCACATACCCTGTCAGCACCTCTAAAGGGCATAAGGTACCTGGAAACGTGCCGCCGTACGTAGCAGAGTTTCCGTGCGGTGTGCGCACACCCTCTGACACACTGGACCCAATAGCAGCTCTCTTTGAGAATGCACAGTCTTTTGCAACAGGCATCGTAGCCCGTGCAGGCGCCCTCGGCACTCCTTATCATTTGTTTACGCTCGCCTATGCATACTAAGTGCATAGGTTTGTCGGACAGTTGACTGGACGGAGGTGGGTAGAGTGTCACTGAAACGCAACGGCACGGTCTTTCAAGGGAGCCTTCTGCTGCGTGCGGCGCGTTAGGGCTGCTTGCGCCTACTAGTTTCCGTCACACCTTTCACCTGGCACTTCACGTGCACCTTCACACCACGTACTACCTGACACCTGTTCAGCTGAGAGACTTGCAAAGCGTCATGGCACCCGACCTCTGCGCTCAATGCCAAGCACGCAGTGAGGTTCATTTTCACTGCAAGCAAAGTCTTTCTGCCACACAAGTGTCAGGATCCTCCTGGCTATCTATGTCAATCGCTCATCAGGCCGCTGTTCGTCATCAGTCTGTCAATAGTCTGTCATCGTCTGTGAACCCAAGCGCTTGCTCACTCACGCTGTGCGTGTCCCAGCAAAGCTTTGCCCGGTGAGCTCCAACTCACGACTCGTTTGATAGCCAGCGTACGGGCAGGAAGTAGGCATCTCAGGGGGGAGCGGCAACTTCCGGCTGCTATGACATACGACTGGCGGGATCACCAGCGGGATCACCAGCGGGACCATGACTGTGACCGAAGCGAGGGACACGACCAGTAATTGCGACCATCCAGCGATTAACCAAGAAGACACTGCAAGGCCAAAAGGCGTACTACGCTGTATGTAACGGCAGCGGCGCAGGGTAGGTATTTGCACAGCAGCCATGTTTGAGTTCAAGCCCTAGATATTGTTTTTGACTGATATGAAGTTGGTCAACAAAGGCCAGCTGAAAAGGCAGCACTCCTCGTGAATCCATGGGGCATGTCCAACGTCCTACGCAGCTGCTGGGTGCCTATGTTCATGCGAACCAACTGCCCCAATGTCGTCCCCTCCCACCTCCCCACCTCTCTGCCTGCTCCTGCTCTACCCCTGCCTGCAGGCGGCGCCAAGCAAGATGGAGTGGGACGCGGTGGCAGCGCTGCAACAGAGCTTCAGTCCCCGCCTGGACGAGGCCGCGCTGGCCGCACGCTGGCTAATCACCGACGAAGGCATCACGCTCATCATCCCGCTGCTCGTGTGGCTGGCCACGCCGCACAAGGGCCTGCTGACGATGGCAGCCGCCACGCTCACAGAGCTGCTCAACGCACTTGTGAAGTGGACCGCGCAACGTCCTCGCCCCTTTTGGGTGCTGCCTGCAGATTCTGCGGGAAAGGGGGGAGACGATGGCGTCGACAGCAAGCGGCCGCGAACGACGACCGTGCACAACATCCGCGGCGCCTGGGAGAGCGACTACAGCTTTCCCTCCTCTCACGCCCAAGTCAGTGCCGCCATCGCCGTCAGCATGCTCCTGGAGTACTGGCCGCAGCTCATGACGGCCGGGCCGCTGAGTCTGGGCGTGGCATGCGCGCTGCTGGTGGGGGCGCTAACAACAGTCGGCTGTGCACGCGTCTACCTGGGCGCCCATTACCCCTCAGACGTTATGGCAGGTAGGTCTGTGGACGGTTTGCGTGCTGGCCAGGGCTGGTGGCCGATTAGAGCGATTAGAGCGATCATTGACCGCTGCGGATGTGGAGAGGTTCCCGCGCAGCCCACATGCATGCACTGCTGACCATATCGAGACGACGACATAAGTCACAACATGCATGGCCATGCATAAGCAGGCACATGCACATGCAATTGCACACATGAAACACAGCATATGCATCAAACGCATCCTCGCTGCTCTCGTCATGCATTGTATGAGACACAGCACATCAGCGTCGCCACGTGCACATAATAACCAAGCAACCGCTACCGATAAGCATTGCCCCTGTCTGGACTGTGACTGGCTGCCTATCTTTATGCATGCAGGCTGGGCGTTGGGCGCGCTCGTGCCCCTGCTGCTGCAGCGAATGGACATCATGGTGTGGTTTATCAGCCTGGGCCATGCGCGCCGCCTCACACTCGCCGTCGTGGTGCTGCCACTGCTATACGGCTCACTAGCGCTCGTCCGTCTGCTTGTTCCCGGCCACAAACCCGATACGCTGCACGCCTGGGAGAAGCGAGCCCACGCCACTGAGCTGCGGCGCAGCGACGGCCGCATCACGCCACGCCAGCTGTCGCGCTACCACTTCCAGGTCTGCACGCTCGCCGGCGCGCTGGCGGGTGCGTCGTTTGCCGTGGAGGACCTCACGTTGCGCTTTGTGGAGGAGGAGTGCACAGCGGCGGACATGCGTGCCACGCTGCCGCGCGCCACCATCGGCATCGCCGGCATCGTGCTCTTCCTTGCGCCGCTGGTCTTTGGCGGCAAGTGGCTGCGTCTCTGGCTGCACACGAGGAGCGCCAAGGGCAAGCCGGCGGCGACGGCAGCGCGTGGCCCGGGCGGCGGCTGGATTGGCGAAGCCGTCCGGTGTGTTGGCGCCGTCGCCCTCGGCCTATGGCTGGTCTATGGCTGCCCCAAGGTTGCAGATACGTTTGGGCTGCACTGCCCTCTCTACCGCCCCCTCACACCCATCGCTTCTATGGCTGCAAGCCCAGCAAACCAGTCAGGTGCTGGTTCGCATGTGCATGTGCAGCCCGCCGCCTGCATGCTGGAGCGCTTAGAACCCCGCCATCAGCCGGCATCGGTGGAGGTGACCACTGTGCACTCGGTGCCGGAGCTTCAGGCAGCGGTGCGCGAGGCGAGACAGCAGGGCCACGTGCTGCGGCTGGTGGGCGCCAGCCACTCGCAGATCTGGGCCCAGTCGCACGATTTCGCCGCCCCCACCGCCACCGCAAGGGGAGCACAGGCCGCCGGCACGACACCGCATCCACCCAAGCCAGTGCAGTACCTGCAGCTGTCGTCCGAGGGCTTCCGCACCTACAAGCTGTGGCGAGAGGGCAGTGAATCATCCGGCCCTCATGAGACTGCAGCGGCCGGGCGCGTGCTGGTGGAGGTGGGCTCTGCCTGGTACCTTGGCCCTAACAACCACGGCACGGGGTCCAGGATGCACGGCATGCCCTGGAACCAAACGCTCCTCCACCGCATGGCGCAAGACGGCCTCACCATCGACGGCCTGCCCGGCATCGTGGTCACCACCGTGGGTGGCACGCTGTCTGTTGGCTCCGAGGGCGGCAGCATGCGGCACTCGCTCAGCAACACCATCGCCGGCGTGCGGCTCGTGGACGGCACCGGCGAGCTGCGCACGCTGTGGCGCAACGCCAGCAACGCCGACGCGCTGCAGGAGTTCCGCGCCGCGCAGCTCAGCCTGGGGCTCATGGGCGCGGTCGTCTCCTACATCTTGGTCCCTGCGCCCATCCGGTGCACCTGCTCCCGTGCCCAAAACTACTACAATGAGTTCCGCGCTCACCAGCCGGCGCCCGACCGTGCCCGCCAGGTTGGCTCAATCGCCACCAGCGTCGCCTCGATGCTCACCTCCCACGATTTTGGCCGCGTGTTCCTTCTCCCCTCCGACCGCGTGTTTGATGCGTCCCCTGCAAGGCCCCGGGAGGTCAGGCCGGTGAGTGGCCGGGGTCGGATCGGAACGGGGCAGCCATGCTGCATTGGCGATCATCACTGTCAACGCGACCACTTTGCGACTTACCAGATAAATCGCATTGGGTGGGTTGGCTTGTGTACACTTGGAGCTTTCAATTTCAACTGTGTCGCGACACACGAGGACCAACACGTCCCCCAGTGGAAAACCGAAGCACTGCATTCGCACTTGACACGCAAACTACACATCATTAGCATTGGTGCCAGCTGGCGTGGCAACGGCATGATTGCGCTTTGCCTGCTCTTTGTGTCCGCTGTGCCGACCTGCTGAATGGCCAAATGCCCCCGCCAACCTGCTGGCTTCGTTTATGCCCATACATGGCGCACTTGCAGGTGTTGTTCTCGGACTCGCACATTGTGGACTTCAACAACGAGGAGGCCGCATGTGCCAACGCGCTGCCCATCGAGCAAGTCAAGTCCGCAACCCTTGTGCCGCATGTTCAGTTCAGCCTCTTCCTCTTGGGATGCCTTGTGGCCCAGCCCGGCTGCCACGGCCAGGGACCGGCCGCGATGATGCAACGCCTGCACTCGTCCGGCCCGCTGACAGAGCTGCACGCCCTGGGCAGAGCGAACGCCGCCGTTCAGTTGGGCATGGAGCGCTGCTTGGACGAGATTGCGCACGCCAACTTCAACGCCTCTGGGCAGGTGACGCAGTGCATGCGTAGCATGCGGCATCGATATTGTCGTACCTGGTTAGTGGCTTTTGTGTTGTGTGGTCCCCCTGATTATTGCGTCAAGAATGCCATGTCGCTCACTATTATTGCGTCAAGAATGCCATGTCGCTCACTACCTCAACTCACACCCACCCCATCCTCCCTCTCTCGTGCTCTACTGCAGACCGCCATCGATTTTGGCCTCTACACTGCCTGCCTGTACGCCGAGCGCTCTCCCCCGTACAAGGTGGTCGGCGGCAGTACGGATCTCCATTGCGGGCCGAGCTACTACACCGTGCCCGTTGACCAACACGCCGACCTTGAACTGCTGGATGGCGAGCTTTCCGAACTCATCTTCCCGCTGCACGGCAACATCACCGCCGCTGCAGCAGAAATCTTGGCGATTCACGCCGAGTCCATCATCACTGACCCCTCCTTTGCGATGGGTATTGCTAACATTGTGGAGGTTTACGCGCTCGCCCCATCCACAGCTCTCCTCAGCGCTGGGCGTGGCCAGCCGGCTCTGAGGCTGGGCATTATCGCTCACAAGCGCAACGCCGACGTTCACGCCATGTTCCGCAAGTACTGGCAGCTCTACGCCAAGCGCGGCGTCCCTTTCACAGTGCACTGGGGCAAGCACCTGCCGCTCGGTGCGGCCGACACGGAGGTGTGGTGCTCCGTCCTGCGCATGTATGGCTCCGACCTGGATGCCTTCAAGCGCATCGCGGAGGCCTATGACCCCGACGCCGTGTTCAGGAGCGGCTACTGGCGATATGCGCTGTGGGACGCGTGCACAATGGGCGGCGAGATCAAGGCGTAGAGAGCCTGCTGGTAGAGGCCCGGTACTCGGCACTCTGTCCCCTTGGCCTGCCATGTCCTGCATTGCTGCTGCAGCTCATGCCAGCGCTGTTATGCGCATTATGACTTGGATTGAAGCTGATTTGAGCTCAAAGTTTTCTGTGTACTTTAGTGCATGTGGCGCTTGTTGTTTCCCATCCCCCCCACACTGCATGCCCTACAATATACACCGTCAAGCACCACCACACTATCCTGAGATATCCAGCTGGGAGCATACCATATTACAAACGCTTGGCTTGCGCACAGCAGCATTTGAATTTACCGGTACTCAATCGAGCCGCTCGGCAACTGCTAGAGTGCTAGGCTGCTAGCTCAGGATCTGCGTACCTCTCCAGGGCAGCGTATGCACTGACAGTTTGACCGTGCAGTTCTTCAAGTGACGGTCCAAAGGCGAGATTCATACATGGCATACGCATCCAGTATGGTTTGTGTCTGCGTCCTGGCATCATCAGGTTGTGAGTTGAGCCCATGTCATAGTGTCATGAGAGTATCAAGCATGCGTCGGCTCGCATTACATGCTGTTGTTCATTTAGCAGATGCGTAATAACTTGATGCGTTGGAGTGTTGAGCCTCGCATCACACACAAATCTTGCGTATCACGTCGGACGGTTTTGGTTGTATTGCATGGATGGGTCACAGTCAGCATGATCCACCTAATCCAGCCAGTCCGTATCAGTTGTATCCGTCTGTGCTTGATGATGTATGCATGATGTATGCATCGTATGATGATGTATGCATCATATGACGTATGCATACAACCCAGCATGCCTGTGGTGTGTGTTGCAGGCATCGGTGTGTTTGCAGGCCTCCCAGTTCCAAGCTTAGGCTGCTACTGGGTTTGGGGGCAGGCATAGCAGGCCAGCCTGTCCGGTTTAGCGCAAGTGCATCTGCCTGGAGCTGACGTGCCAGAGCTGCCAGGCTGATTTGTGTGGATTTGGGCAGTGAGGGCAGATCAGCATGCTCAAATTGCGGCCCCGCCAGCTAGGGCGTGGAACTAGGTGCAAACGCTCCTGAGTTGCTATGACAGGTGCACGCAGGCCCATACTCGCACTGGCTCGTTTGTTAAATGTTGGTGAACAAACGTTTGTGCAACACCAGCCCAAGCACTGGCAGGACTCAACTGGCGCAGTAGCGTATTGTATTTGGTGATCCTTGGCTGGGGCATGTGCGATGTGGCGGCGCGCTTGACGGCTTGTTCTTCCGTGCGCACGGTGCAGCTTTGGTTTGCCTGACACCAGAAAACAATGCTCAGCATTGCATGGCCGCAATGCAGGGGGGGGACTAAGTGATGGATGGGTGACTGCATGCATGGTGTGTGCCCAGTGGCGCAAGGCACTTGGCCACACACCATGACAAGAGTACGCAAAGTACGCAAAAATACGCAGGCATTGTCATCACCTCTTGCCGGCGCCTGCCAGTACGGGGGAGCCTGCCGGTACGGGGGAGCCTGCCGCTGCTGACATCTGCACACTTGTGTATGGGAGGGTACGCACAAAGATCAAACCAAAACATTGTCACACGCACGCTTGCTCACGGGCACAAGCGCACAGGAAAATAAACTTGAATGCATGGTTGTTATGCGCAAGAGAGCCACAAGGGTTTAGTGCAGTACAACAGTACAACGGCAAAAGCACCGTTGTTATCATTGCAGCACACGTGCAGGGCATACACGAATGCATGCAGTACATCCCATTCTATATGTGCCACACAGCCAAGTATGCATTGCAATAATGCGTTGCACCCCTTGGTTCATTAATGGCACGCTGACTGCAGCCGCACAGTACAGGCAGAATATTGGTTTTCAAGACTCTTGCTTGGGAGTCACACGCAGCGGGTGCAGACGTTGCACAATACAGCCTTCACCTTGAGAAAAAGTCGCGCCCTGAATGCAGAACGCAATAGCAACAAAACAAGCACTCACAGGTGCGACCGCACAGGCGACGACCGCACTTGCTTGTGGTCAGGGCATGCGGGGGAGGTATGCACCGCTTGCATGCGGCGGCAGCTGCTTCACACGGTCAACGTTGGGTGGCGCAATGCACCACCACCAGGCAGCATGCGCATGATGCTCTGCTGCCTGCTGCCTGCCTGCTGTATGGTATCCCTGATATGATATCCCAAGCAGTTGGGCGCGGCCCCTGCCTGTTCTCAGATTGTAATAGGCCCAGTACAGGTGAGATGCGCTGCTGAATCAGGCCGTGGCCGGACAGTAGTACTATATTTCCACTGGAAGGGGCGCTTCCGGAGTCCCAGTCCATACCTCTGCCACCTGGGTGTTTTGCAACCTCTGGTTTATTTGCTGGTTTAGCAGGTTGATTGCGGGCTGCAAACCTTGGCAAACAAACAGGTGTCCTAGAGTGTATATAGTGTTCCTTCACACATATGTCGGCTATAAGCAACCCCGGCTACATGCCCTTGACTCGCTTATGGTAGGTGTGATGCGCTGCAGTGAGGTGACAGTCAACATACATGCTAGCGGTGTTGGTGACACCAGTGACAGTGTCAGCAGCTTATCCCAGCGTAATAGAGGGCACCATAGGGGCCGCACCGTTGATGTAGCGTCAACCCGCCCTAAAGGTTCTCGAGCGACGGCCGCCTGGCACGAGGGGGTTTGTCGCTTTGTTGAAGCTTCTTACCACCCTGAAACAGTTTCGTTCGCACGGTCTGCTCAAGTCAGTGCATGTCCTGATGACAATACTACCTTGCTTGCTTGGTGCGTTTGATGCTCAGGGAGTTCTTAAGGCCTAGTGTCAAGCAAATAAAGTGGTTCAGCCTACTGACGGCGGCAGAGGTGACGCGTCGACTAGCTGCTGGAAAGTTCAGCAAGCACACCTACCACACTGAACGCAACGTCAGTGAGTGATAATGTAAGCAGAATCAAGTTGCGGGAGTGAATGGGTAGGTTACTCTCGCGCGCGCACGTGTTGGCATCATCAGCAGCTTGCTGCTGCTGCACACACAATGCGTCAAACCGTACACACCAAGTCTCACGCCACGCCACTCCGTGGGACGTCTGGAGCAGGCCAACTTCTGTCGGCTCCAACGCAGTTCAGTCAACCAGGAGTGTTCGAGTTACGCTGTGTACGGCCGTGCCAGCGCAGACGACCTACCTGCAAATTGCTCCGAGCATTCAAGCCGCACTATTGAAAGGAAACGTCTGTGCGCGTGTTGACACAGAAGCAAGAGTCCGCCAGCATTGCAACCAAATCATGGGTTGTGCAGTTGAGGAACACTTCAATCCAAGAGATGTGGTTGGCCAGCGAATGCTGGCCAGCGAAAACGATCTTGAAATCGGCAGTTGACCAGGAAACACATGATTTACAGACTCCTGGAGAGCCTCCAAGCGCACCATGATACATATGTGGCTGAGAGACTTTTGGTTTAACCTCACTGCTCGGTATTGAGGGGCACTGTAGAACGTGTGCACCATGACGCTTTGCCACAGGTATGGTACGGGTGTCACAAACTAGTAAGTGTCAGCAGCCCTAACGTGCCACAATTGGACTACTGCTTATCGCCAGCAAAAGCTCATTTGAGAGATCGTGCTGTTGCGCTTCAGCGCTCTTCCCAGCATTCATCAACTAAGTGGACAAAGCAACCAGGACCATTTTGTGTGAACGGATATACGCCTGCTCACGCACGCGCGCTGTGCGTGTCCCAGCAAAGCTTTGACCGGTGAGCTCTGACCCACTACGCACTTCTTGACCAGCGCACTGGTAGGAAGTAGACACCTTTTGCAAGAGGTGATGAGCGGTAAACGTCCAACCTACAAGCGCTACTGGCGCGGTCACGGCCTGGTCGTGACAACCGGTGTCAGACACGACCATTCCGTCACTGAGATAATCCAGTGATTCACCAAGGAGCCGCTCCAAGGCTGCCAAGGCCTAAATGCGCGCTGGAACAATTACGTTTACAATGGCAGCGGAGCGTTAGGTATTGCAACGCAGCCATGTTTGAGACCGCAAGTCAAGCCTGGAGATATCCATTACAGAAGTTAAGTTGACAATGATGACCAGTGGTCAGACAGCACACTTTGTGACGACATGTGTCCAGCTGGATGGGGTGCCTACATTCGTGCGGGTCAATCGGCGCACTCGCAAATGTCGGCGCTGTCGTCTGCCTCCCACCTCCTCGCCTCTCTACCTGCTCCTGCTCTACCCAGGCTGCAGGCGGGGCCAAGCAAGATGGAGTGGGACGCGGTGGCAGCGCTGCAACAGAGCTTCAGCCCCCGCCTGGACGAGGCCGCGCTGGCCGCACGCTGGCTCATCACCGACGAAGGCATTACGCTCATCATCCCGCTGCTCGTGTGGCTGGCCACGCCGCACAAGGGCCTGCTGACGATGGCAGCCGCCACGCTCACGGAGCTGCTCAACGCACTTGTGAAGTGGGCCGCGCAACGTCCTCGCCCCTTTTGGGTGCTGCCTGCAGCTGTGGGCAAGGGACGAGACGTTGACGGTAAGCGGCCGCGAACGACCGTGCACAACATCCGCGGGGCCTGGGAGAGCGACTACAGCTTTCCCTCCTCTCACGCCCAAGTCAGTGCCGCCATCGCCGTCAGCGTGCTCCTGGAGTACTGGCCGCAGCTCACGACGGCCGGGCCGCTGAGTTTGGGCGTGGCATGCACGCTGCTGGTGGCGGCGCTAACCACGGTCGGCTGTGCACGCGTCTACCTGGGCGCCCATTACCCCTCAGACGTTATAGCAGGTGGTTCTGTGGACGGTTTGCGCAATTTGTTTGCGTGCTGGCCGCGGCTGCTGGCCATGAGCGATCCTTGACCGCTGGGGGCGTGGAGAGGTTCCCATGCATCCCACTCGCGCTGCTGACCATGCTAACGACGACGACGACAGAATTCACAACATGCATGGCCATGCATAAGCAGGGACATGCACATGCAATTGCACGCATCCTCGTGCCATTGCTCTTCGTGCGCATGATAAGAGACAAAAAAAAAAAAAAAACGGGTAGTGTCACTTCATGCATGCATGCATGCATGATACGAGTACACCATGCACAAAACACATGCACGTAATGGTCATCTATCACACATTCACACCTGATACATACAAAACGCCCGGTGCTTGGCTGCTACTGCTGGCTGCGCTCATTACGCATGCAGGCTGGGCGTTGGGCGCGCTTGTGCCCCTGCTGCTGCAGCGAATGGACATCATGGTGTGGTTTATCAGCCTGGGCCACGCGCGTCGCCTCACACTCGCCATCGTGGTGGTGCCACTGCTGTACGGCTCGCTAGCGCTCGTCCGTCTACTTGTTCCGGGCCACACACCCGATACACTGCACGCCTTGGAGAAGCGAGCGCACACCACCAAGCTGCGGCGCAGTGACGGCCGCATTACGCCGCGCCAGCTGTCGCGCTACCACTTCCAGGTCTGCACGCTCGCCGGCGCGCTGGCGGGTGCGTCGTTTGCCGTGGAGGACCTCACGTTGCGCTTTGTGGAGGAGGAGTGCACAGCGGCGGACATGCGTGCCACGCTTCCGCGCGCCACCATCGGCATCACCGGCATCGTGCTCTTCCTTGCACCGCTGGTCTTTGGCGGCAAGTGGCTGCGTCTCTGGCTGCACACGAGGGACGGCAAGGGAAAGCCGGCGGCAGCGCGTGGCCCGGGCGGCGGCTGGATTGGCGAAGCCGTCCGGTGTGTTGGCGCTGTCGCCCTCGGCCTATGGCTGGTCTATGGCTGCCCCAAGGTTGCCGGCACGTTTGGACTGCACTGCCCTCTCTACCGCCCCCTTGCACCCATTGCTCCCATGGCCACAAGCCCGGCAAACCAGTCAGCTGCTGGTGCGCATGCGCATCTGCAGACCGCCGCCTGCGTGTTGGAGCGCTTAGAACCCCGCCATCAGCCGGCGTCGGTGGAGGTGACCACTGTGCACTCGGTGCCGGAGCTTCAGGCAGCGGTGCGGAAGGCGAGACAGCAAGGCCACGTGCTACGGTTGGTGGGCGCCAGCCACTCGCAGATCTGGGCCCAGTCGCACGATTTCGCCGCCCCCACCGCCACCGCAAGCGGAGCACAGGCCACCGGCAAGACACCTCGTGCACCCAAGCCAGTGCGGTACCTGCAGCTGTCGTCCGACGGCTTCCGCACCTATAAGGTGTGGCGCGAGGATAGCAAAGCAAGCAAGGGGAAGGGTGGCTCTCAAGCTTCATCAGGTCCTGATGACGCTGTACCTGCTGTTGGGCGTGCGCTGGTGGAGGTGGGCTCTGCCTGGTACCTCGGCCCCAACATCCACGGCACGGGGGCTAAGATGCACGGCGTGCCCTGGAACCAGACATTGCTCCATCGCATGGCGCAAGACGGCCTCACGATTGACTGCCTGCCCGGCATCGTGGTCACCACCGTGGGCGGCACGCTGTCCGTCGGCTCCGAGGGCGGCAGCATGCGGCACTCGCTCAGCAACACCATCGCCGGCGTGCGGCTCGTGGACGGCACTGGCGAGCTGCGCACGCTGTGGCGTAACGCCAGCAACGCCGAAGCGCTGCAGGAGTTCCGCGCCGCGCAGCTCAGCCTGGGGCTCATGGGCGCGGTCGTCTCCTACATCCTGGTCCCCGCGCCAATCCGCTGCACCTGCGCCCTCGCCAAAAACTACTACAACGAATTCCGCGCCCCCCAGCCGGCGCCCGACCGTACCCGCCAGGTCAGCTCAATCGCCACCAGCGTCGCCTCCATGCTCACGTCTCACGATTTCGGCCGCGTTTTCCTTCTCCCCTCCGACCGCGTGTTTGACGCGTCCCCTGCAAGGACCCGGGAGGTCAGGCCGGTGAGTGGGCGGGGTCAGAACGGAACCGGGCAGCCGCGCTGCGTTGGCGATCATCACTGTCAACGCGACCACTTTGCGACTTTACAAGTTGGATTGGATTGCCTTGGCTCAGGTTGCGTACACTGGTACCTTTCCGTTACAACTGTGTTCCGACACATAGGCCAACGTGCCCTTGAGGACCACAGCACTGCACAACACTGAACCAACGTATGTCATCATAGTTGGTGCCAGCTGGCCTGGTAACGGCATGATTGCGCTTTGCCTGCTCTGTGTGTTCTCTGTGACGGCCTGCTGAATGGCCAAATGGCCCCGTCCGCGCACGTGCTGGCTTCTATTACGGCCATGCATGGCGCACTTGCAGGTGTTGGTCTCATACTCGCAAATGGTGGACTTCAACAACGAGGAGGCCGCATGTGCTAACGTGCTGCCCATTGAACAAGGCAAGTCCGCCATCCTCGTGCCACACGTTCAGTTCAGCTTCTTCCTCTTGGGATGCCTTGTGGCGCAGCCCGGCTGCCACAGCCATGGGCCGGCAGCGATGATGCAACGCCTGCACTCGTCCGGCCCACTGGCGGAGCTGCATGCCCTGGGCAGGGCGAACGCCGCCGTTCAGTTGGGCATGGAGCGCTGCTTGGACGAGATTGCGCACGCCAACTTCAACGCCACAGCGCAGGTGAGGAGGTGCATGCGGCATTGGTGGCTGTGGCATGTTTTCTTATCTTGTCTGTGGGGTTTACCGTATGCTGTGCGTGCCTGATTATTGCGTCAGGAGCGCCATGTTGCGCTAGTTGCTTTGCAGTTTGCACACAACCTCCACCTGCATCCACTCCCATCCTCCCTGCTCCCCCGCTGCTGCAGGCCGCCATCGATTTCCGCCTCTACACGCACAGCTTGCCTCTTCGCAGCACGCTCTCCCCCATACAAGGTGGTCGGCGGCAGTACGGACCTCCATTGCGGGCCGAGCTACTACACCGTGCCTTTCGACCAACACGATGACCTTGGGCTGCTGGACAACGAGTTTTCCGAACTCATCTTCCCGCTGCACGGCAACATTACCGCAGCCGCAGCCGAAATCTTGGCGATTCACGCCGAGTCCCTCATCACCGACCCCACGCTTGCAATGAGCAATGCGAATGTGGTGGAGGTGTACGCGCTCGCCCCCTCCACAGCTCTCCTCAGCCCCGGGCGTGGCCAGCCCGCGCTGAGGCTGGGCATCGTCGCTCACAAGCGCAACGCCGACGTTCACGCCATGTTCCGCAAGTACTGGCAGCTCTATGCCAAGCGCGGCGTCCCTTTCACACTGCACTGGGGCAAGCACCTGCCGCTCGGTGCGGCCGACACGGAGGTGTGGTGCTCCGTCCTGCGCATGTATGGCTCCGACCTGCATGCCTTCAAGCACATCACGGAGGCGTACGACCCCGACGGCGTGTTCAGGAGCGACTACTGGCGCTATGCGCTGTGGGATGCGTGCACGGAGAGATGAAGGCGTAGAGAGCAAGGGGTAGAAAGCCCGGTAGATGCCCGGTACGCGGCACCGTATTCCCCTCACCTGCCATTTGCAGCATCGCCGCAGCAGGTCGTCCTAGCGCCACGTTTGCACATCACAACTCTGATTGAAGCTGATTTGAGCTCACAGCTTTCTGTGTCCTTTAGTGCATTTGACTCCAGGAAGCACCCAGGCACACCGTGGGTGGTGCCGACCGCGGATCGCGCTTCGTTGCAGGGCGGGCGTTCGCCTTGCTGCGGATGTCCTTGGCGGTGATGCTTTGGGGCAGGCCATCAGCTGCTATCAGGTAGAAGGCACATCATGTAGGATGTAGGGGGCTATTCATGGTCGTGAGTGCGCACCCATGTGGAGTACCAGCCGTGCCAGCAGTACAAGCAGTACAAGCGGCTTCCCGCCCACGCATGACATTGTCCCACGCATGCGTACGTTATGCTACCGTATGTTGCATGAGGGGCGTGTTGGCCAAACGGCCTTCGCTCCAGCCAGATAGTCCAACGCATCCTCACGCCGCTCCTCTATCACCAACCCCGCGCACTACTGACCGTGCTGCTGGACGCCCCCATGACCACTGCTTGCCAGGCTGCTGCATCGCCGCTCAAAGGAGCATTGGCGCATGTAGCTGGAGAATTTGGAGCTGCTGTGCTCCAAGCACAACTGCGGGGAAATGCAGTACCGCACCATCCACTGCCCTCCTAACCGCGTGATGAATGGCAACCCAACGAGCGCCCGGGCCTGGTCTGTATTCAGCTGCGCGTTGATAGTCGTTGCATGCAAAGGGAAGGTAGAATTGCCGAAACAATGGCTGCCGTCCTGACTATCCGCTTCCGGATGTGCCCAGTACGTAGCATGCAGAGGTTCCGCCCATATCAACACCTCTAGCCGCCCAGCAGTTGGATCGAGTGCGTGGTTAGTGTAGTGGCGCCATTGACTTTCTGAGACATGTGGCTGGTGTCAATCGTTGTGCTCCGAACTGGGTGTTACTTCAAGAGTTTGGGGCTCACCCCATGCAAGTTCATGTTGCTCAGTGCGTGTTTAGGCTGTGGAACAGCGTGCGCGCCAATCCTGGCTGCATGGCCGCGCATGCGGCTCGTGCAGATTTAGCGCTCATGATCTCGGGCGTTCGCAAGTGTTGGTCATTCAAGGCTTGTCAGTTCCTA
>BDDA01000560.1:0-35778 GCA_001662385.1 Chlamydomonas asymmetrica
GTGGTGGGCTGGGTGGCGGTGGGCTGGGTGGCGGTGGGCTGGGTGGAGTCGGGGAGGGTGGTGGGCTTGGCGGCAGGTAAACAAGTGCCCGAGCCTGCACACACAATCCACAACACATTATTCACTCAACTGACAACGCCCAAAGTAGAATAGAACACGGCAGGATAACGGCCTTTTCGCACTGGAAGGATTGAAGTACTGTGGAACAGCTGAAAAACTAATGGTGTTTAACGTCTGGTAGGCTGGCCAAGACTGGCGGGTCGTTGGTATCCTGGGATGGTTGTTGTATACAGGCAGCGTTCATGATACAGAGCATCAGTGAGCTCAGCTCAGCATCACACCCGCTCGCTCACCCAGGCCTGGTTCTTGCTGGTGGACGACTGTGTGAAGTCGTAGCCGCCCAGCTTGAGCTGCCCGCCGTTAGGCACGTGGAACATATCGATGAACTGCCAGCGGAAGGTGCCGTAGTACTGCAGGCCTGCGGTACGTGAGAGCGGTACACAATAGCGGTGCAGCGCATGCATGTCAGGTGGCCACAGAAACGGCGCTTGCCAGTCACAACTTGAACGTGATGTAAGTCAAGGAGTTGCATGCAATGCCAAGAGCCGAGGAAGGGAGAGGAGGTGATGCTGCCTGCGCTGTGCACGTCACGCCCTCGGCACCACTGCCTGCCCGCCGCATAGGACGCACGTCGCCATTGTGCTAGCGTCCGCCGAACGCGCTAGCGCGCATCACCCATGATGGTACTTATGCAGTTCATGATACAGTGATCGGACCAATTATTATAAAGGTTTGCTCCCTCATGATGTAGCATGGCAGGCAGGCTCGCCCACAGCTCATACGACACAGTGAGAATCAAATTGGCGCGTGCCGCTGCTACAACAACGGTCGTTTGTGACGACGACCTCTGATTCATTTGCGATGAGTAAAGAACCAATGAGATGAGTCATGACGCCGGGCCGGGATGACTACTCACTGGGCGAGCAGTCCAGGCCCTGGAAGCCGGCGCCGGAGGCCAGCGAGGCCGGCAGGGTGGAGGGCAGGAACCCCGCGCGGTCGCCCGTGACGGTGATGCCCAGGCCCTGCAGAGGAGTGACAGTGCGACGCCAGAGGAGTGAGACAAGACGAGTGCCGCATGCAAAGCAAAGCATAGGTCAGAGACCCTCCAGGGAGTCCTGGCCAAAGCATTCACTCATGCGGGCCTCCAGTGCTCATCCTCATTACGGTACTGCCGCCCTCCCCCACTCCGCTTGGCATTCCATGTGGCATTCCGTGTGTTTCACATCCGCTGGCAGGTCCCCCATACCACTGAACGGCAGGACCGTAGTACCATGCAACTCACCAGGCCGCAGGTGACCGGGTAGCCGGCAAATCCCGTCGCAAGGCGGCTGATGACCTCCCCGCTGGTGATGGTGGCCAGCACCACCACCATGCGCCCCGGCCGCGCCGCGATGCCGCGCAGCTTGGCCATTTGGTCCTGCAGGCACACAGGCACCCACCAGCCAGCCAGTTAGCGCGCATGATTACGTGAGGCAGCCAGGTACACAGCCATCACTGCACAGACTGATAATGGCACGGAGCACAATTGCGGGTGTGTGAAAGGGCACGCCGGCTTGCGTGCAACGGCCGTGAGGTGATCATACGTGTGCACGCTGACAGCAAGTGTGTGCGGCCATGGTTGACGTGGCCACGCTGGCCCACAGCAGAACCAGCAGCCGTAACAGCGTGCGAACGGGATCACTGGACTGCTGAAAGGAGTGGTGCCAGGGACAACACGAAACCTTGCGTCGACCGACGGCAACCTCCTTGCCCACCAGCAACGCCTTGGCCGCACGCGCTAGAACACAGCAATGCTGCTACAGCACCAGCACCATAGTGCGGGCATCGGCTGTCACTCCCCCCTCCCTCCTCATTCCCTTCCCCGACCTGCATTGGTGGTGCTGTGCTGTTCTGCTTGTGGCGCCAGTTGTTTCCAACATGCCTCAAGGCCAAACACATATCATACCAGCCAGGCAGCCACCAGCCATGATCTGCTGCTGCCAGGTTCAGCAGCACACTCACGTCCGCCAGGCCAAAGTACGTCTCGTCCAGCAGTATGTGCGCCAACGGAGCGTCCGGCACGACGCCGTTGGAGACCACGACGATCCCGTTGCCGTACACGGCGCGCAGCTGCGAGCAACACAGCCAATACCACCCGATTCACAATTGTAAGCCATTACGGTGCTCACATACACAATGTCACACACATCACATCATACATGCAAGGTAATTCTGCTGGCAAATGCCCCGACGGGTGCAGGACCGCCTGTCGCAGATCGCAAGCAGCGCACGCGAAAACGGGCGCCCCAGCGTAACAGCCTTATGCATGCCACCCACAACTCCCAAGGAAAAGGGAATCACACCCGCATTTCCCCTGGTGTTGACCCCCACAACAGGTCAGGTACGCACACAGCCCCTGGCTCAACGGGTGGTGCGCCCACGGGCTCTCACAGAGCACCGTCGTGTACACCGCAAGCAGCGTTGTGTGCACCGCAGGCGACGTCGTGTGCACCGCAGGCGGCCTCGCTGACAGCGGGCTGGCTGCACGCTGCACTTCAATCAGGCGGCACCCGGCATGCAGTGCCTTCCATGCAGTGCACGTACCGCATCCAGCAGGTTGCTTGCGCGGAAATCCACGCCGTCGTAGTAGACGGCGATCTGGCTGGC
Organism: Chlamydomonas asymmetrica; assembly: GCA_001662385.1. Classification (NCBI taxonomy): domain Eukaryota; kingdom Viridiplantae; phylum Chlorophyta; class Chlorophyceae; order Chlamydomonadales; family Chlamydomonadaceae; genus Chlamydomonas; species Chlamydomonas asymmetrica. Next base: position 2,707 of record BDDA01000560.1, read on the forward strand.
GGTCTGCAGCAGCACGCGCGACGCGCCCCACAGCTCCTCGCCCTGCCGATCCTGCAGCAGCTGCTGCTGCTGGGCCACCAGCTCCTCGCGCTCAATGCCCCCGAACTCGGCAGGCAGCTCTGCGGATGCCGATGCTGCCTGCAGGGCGAGGTAGGGAGAGGGCGGCGTGTTGGTAGGGTCAGGACTGGCGTCGAGGTTTTGTGTGTGGGGTGCTTGCACGCGCATGCATGCGAGCTTTCCAGTGATGGGTGTGGGCATGCAATGTCTGTCGCGCTCTCACATCTACACCCATGTTTGGCTTTGCTTAATTTGATTGCACTGCCTGGGCATGTGTGTGAGGCAAAGCACATGCGCATGCAGACAAGGACACGCAATCCGTATGCTGCACACCACATTCCAACGTGATCATCCATAGCCCGCTTGCACCAGCGAGGGTGCACATGCTCATCATGAGCATGGCTCAAGCATGCTGAAACTCGATCAGCACCAGGTGCCACCAGGCCATTTTCTGGGGCTGGGGGCCATTTTCTGGGGCTGGGGATCAACCGCATGGCATGCCAGGCCTGATGGTGTGCACGGCCATGCACCCACACCAACATGCTGCATGATGCGCAAAGTAGCAACATGCACAGGCAGCTGCAGTCATTGCGGCCTGAACGACACAAGGGCAAGCATGGATCGCAGAGTTGGGCAGCTGTTGGGAAGCTCAGTGCCCGAGCTTCAGTGTCGGGTGATGGACCACAGCAGGCTTACCTGAGCTAAAAGAGGCAGCCCGAGGAGCAGCAGGGCTGCTACGGGCTGCCTGAGTCGCCAGGCCATGGCCCGGGGCTGTGGCCTTCCTTCCGCACTGCGTTGAGGTCCGCTCGCCACGGGGCACGTTCAGAGCCCACCGCCGCTGTGAGAAGCTCCAAGCAGATGCCCACTGCAATGCGTTCAGTTGCTCTCCGGATAATGTGTGTGCCTTGCAGCAAGCTGTAGTTCAAGTCCGTGCTGGACGTTCCGCTGATGGTTGGTGCCGGGGTAGCCCCCGAGTGCTGATTGGAGGGTGGCGGCAAGACAACACAGCATGTGGTTGATGAAGTGAGTCAAACAGTGCAAGAAAGACGGTTTGGTAGGAGGTATGGTGCAAGTAGGGGCTGTTCACCGAAGCTGCTGGTCCTGCTGAGCTGCTTGATTGGAAAGCTCTTGTGCCAGGTGAGGTCCTCTGGCGGAGCACCCAGAGTCCAGGATACACGCCCCATTAACTCAAACTCTGCCTCACGCACGCATGCGGGAACCAGGTCGGAGTGCGCAGCCTTGGCCCAAATTGTCAACACACCAGGCACCAGAACTCTTGAATCACTGAGCGATGAAGTCGCACAAGCCCGCACCAACGGAATACCCGAGCTTTCGTGGGGTTTGCGTTGCAGTGAACACCTACTTGCCGCCAGTGACAACTCGCCAAGGCGCATCAAGCTAAGATAGCCCTGAGTGAGAGTGAGGCGAAAGGCTTGCACTGGAAAACGCCTCTCGCTGAACGACGCGACACGCAGCACTGTAATACGAGCTAAGCCATTCGGCTATAAGCCTTACCTGTCAGAGCCTAGAGGTCCTCCCAAGCGGCTCCCAGGTTTTGTCCTGGCCGGTTGGCGGGCGCCTGCTGGGAGTGAAGCTTTTGCAAAAGCTGCAGCAGCAGCAGTTGTTCAGCAGCAGCTGCGGGACTGTCACAGTCCTTGAAGGTAAAGGTCCGCTGGTGCCTTGGATGCGAGTGAAATTATGGCTATGCTGTTGCGCCTTTCCAATGGTCAAACAAATCGGTGCTTGCACTTTGCAGTGAAGCCCACCGCAACCATGCAAGGCAGCACAATTTGCGTCCAGAACATCTGAGTTCTCGCTGACTTCGCCTATGACTGTATAACTGTGTGCTTCAAGGCAACGGCCGAGGTACACGGCGCCGGCACACCGTGAGGATTCTGCCTGCAATTGGCCACGGCCTCTCATTCAAAGGACTCAGCCAGGGCAGTGAGGTCAATGTTGTTTCCGTGCTGAGTTAGGCTTGCCAGAGAGGGCTGCAACTGGCTGATGTGCTACTGCTGTCAGTTTGCTTGCATGCACACCGCAGCAGTGCGTGAAGCTCAGTCAACCCAAGGTTGCCTCTGTTGGCCACTGCAAGCACACAGCTAGCTGCAAGCCTCTCTCAGACAGACCGTGAGAATACCTTTGTCAGGACCGTAAGGCAAGGTGCTCACTCCAGGCAGACATGATGCGTCACGCGTGTCACACATCTGCGCTCGTTGCAGTCCAGTCCTTAAAAAGCCCTGCACAACCAAACTCAGGTTCATGTTCAGCTTTCTAGGACCGGACTTACGGGTTTTACCTCGCGCCACACTGCGTTCCTGATGCAGCTGAATGTAAAGGATGTTCGTCTCACAACGCAGCAGCCACCAGGCCAACAAGTATGCTTAAAAGGCGATGATGTTCAAAGGCTTTGCCTTGGCAGTGTGCAGCTCGTGGTGTAGGGCATTGGTTCAACAGCACTAGTTGAGGTGTCTGCAAGGACATCCGTGCCATACGGCATTACCACCATTTCCGTTGAGGTCAACGTTCGTCCAGCCTCTCACACGCGCTTCGTTTGCACATTGCTGAACTCGCGCACGCGGACACTATCTATTCGCACGCATGGCAATGCAAACAGCATGCAAACAGCACGATGAATGCGTGCTCACAACCCAACGCGGCTAACTGCGCTGCGGCGCCAAGAACGGCCACCATTCAACCCACAGCACGCCCTCTACCTCCATCTGCACGTGCATATTGCACTCACACATGGCTCAAAACCGTCCCGCCTCCTCTGTGAACGTGCGCGTGGCGGTCTAATACGCGAGAAGGCGTGGCGCCGCACCCGGAAGGCCTCCGAAAAAACCCGGCGGGGACAGCGCAGCGCCGAGCTCCTGCACCCCACCGGCCTCGCCCTCCCCTAGACCTCCCCCGGCCGCCCCCATCGCCTCCGCGACTCTCCCAGATTCACTCTCCACCAACTGAATGTGTGCCGCCAAGGCGGAATCCAGCGCGGCGAGCAGCACCGAGGCAGCGCCGGCACGGCCGGTGGCCTCGCCGCCGCTGCTGTCTCTGTCTTGCGGCAGCAGCGCCAGCCCGGCGCTCTCGCGCTGCTCCGTGGCAACGGTCTCCAGCTCCACCGCCGCGCACAGCCGCCCGCGCAGCGCCTCGAGCAGCGCGTAGGGGAACCACGCGCCGGCCGCGCGCCGTCGCGCACGCACGTCGGCGGCCGCCCACGCGGCAAACGTCGCCCGCGCAAGCGCCACCGCGTCGTGCAGGCGCTCGTGGCGCAGGTACAGCGCAAGCAGCGCGGCGGGGCCGCACGCCGCGGCGCCCGCCCCCGCCGCCGCTGCCTCCTGGCGCACCCGATCGTCATCATCACCACCATTGATGCCGTCCATGGCCGAGTCAGCGGACGGGTAGTGGCTTGCCGTATTGCTGCTGCTGCTGCTGCCGTAGGTGTGGCTGGCGTCGGCGTTGAAGAGGTCCGAGAGCCACTGCGGCAGCGCCACGCGCGGGTCGGCACGGAGCGCGGCGTCCGCGGCGGCGGCGCGCAGCGGGCGGCCGGGACGCTCGTGGCGCGCGAGCAGCGCGCGCAGGCGCGTCCACAGCGGTGCGGCGCGGCTGCCCAGCTGGCTGGTGCCCAACAGCACGGACCTGCGCACACCCGCACAACACACAGGCCAGCAGTTGGATCTTTCCGGGTATGGTGACAGGCTGGTTGCACACTGACAACGAGACATGGACACCATACCCGGAGCATCCAGCATGCAAAACACAAGGAATGGTACCGGGGTGCAAAGAGGACGTATCCGCTTCAGTCAACGACACACAGCGTAGCAGCTACCTGTTGCGGCAGCGTTTATGGCCTAGTTACAGCCACAAGCAGCGCTGCGTGAGCAAAGCACTCGGCACAGCTTGTATGTGAGGGGTGTTTCACAGCCTTGCGTTCATCAGGCCTTCCACAACAGGTCCAACAGCACCAGCACCAGCAGCAGCGCCAGCTCACCTGTCCACCCACGGGGAGGTGAGGCAGTCCGGCGTGGGCAGCGGCCCGCCCACCAGCGCCGTCGCGCCGCCGCCGCCGCCTCCCCCGCCGTCCCCCTGCAGCTGCACCCGCACGCAGTGCGCCGCCAGCGCCCCTATCGCGCGCTCCAGCGCCCGCACCAGCGCGCCGCCGCTCAGCACGGCCAGCGCAAGCGAGATCGCGCCCTCATACCGCGCCTGCAGTACGAGCTGAGTCAGCACGCCCTCCACGTCGGGCCCCGGCCACTGCGCGAGCGGGTCCAGCCCCGGCGTCGACTCCGCCACCGCCGCCGCCCAGTACAACAGCTCGCGCTCGCGGCGGAGCTGGGGCAGTGTCACCGCCTGCGGCACCATAGCTCCGAAACCGGCTCCGGAACCAGCCCTGCGCTGCGCGGCCGCCTGCTGCTGACGCAGCGCGTGCGGCAGGTGTAGTGCCAGCCAGGGATCCGTCGTGTCCAACCAAACCTCGTCGTCCTCCACCAACAACAGCGCGTTGATGGCGCCGTCATACGCGCCCAGCACCTCGTCAGCGGCAGTTCCGGATCCGAACCGTCCGGCTCCGAGACCGCCACCATTGGCCACCCCGGCGGTTTCGGAGCGGCTCCGCCAGGCGTAGGCCACCATGGCGGCGGCGGCGCCCTTGAGGTCGCCTCTTGCGGTGAGGAAGTCGTGGAGGATGCGGTAGGGCTGCGGGGAGGCGGAGAGGTCGAGGTTGTGCGCGCGGCGCTGCAGCGTGGCGACCGCCTCGGACAGCAGCGGCACGACGGCGCCCGGGGGCGGCAGCGTCACCGCCCCCGCAAGCGGCAGCGTGCACAGCACCTGTCGCGTATAAGCGGGCCCAGGGGCCATACGACACAGCACATGCAGGATGTTTGTAAACCGGGCGGATACGTGTGTGTTGAGCAGTTATTGCCCTGATCACTCAGGTCCTCTTCAAACAGGAGAGCTGACAGCTTGTGCGGGCCCACAAGCACTGCTTGCCATGTGATGGACCACGCGGCAGCCCCGTACGGCAACCGCCCGTTGCTTGCAACACCACACCACATGCACATGCACCCAACAGCCGCACACTAGAGCAAGGCAGGGCTGGGTTTCTGCTGCTGCGGCAGAGACGGCGGGCTGGGGCGTTCTCATCCAAAGCAGCACGAACGCAGCAGCCGCGCTGCTTTGGCCGAGAACGACCCAGCAAGCCGTCTCCGCAGCAGCAGCAGAAGCCCAGCCCCGCCTTTCCTTCGTTGCCTGCTCCTTCCACCTTCAGCCAACTGAACCATCTCCAATCCCAGGTAGGTGCCTTTTTGTGCGGGGGTCGAGGCTTAGGATTGAGGGCACACTTCAAACCGCTGCACCCGTTAGGATGACCTGAACCCCTTGCAAAGCATGTACTGGCAATTGACAATCAAACAAAAAACCACCACAGTTGTTGCTTTCTCTGTGCACTCCCCACGTGCATGTCTCGCTTCAACCCTCACAGCTGTTGCACTGCATTGCAACACCTTACAAGCTGCCTTCAAAGCAGTTGACATTCTGAAATTGCACGGTCGGGGTTTTGTATTTGGGTAGGTTCCGGAGCCACGCACCTGCAGGTGCCTTGCCTCGCACAGCTCGTGCACGAGGCGCCGCAAGCACTCCAGCAGCCGCGCCGGCAGCGGGTTGGAGGCCACCGCCACGTAAGCCGCCGTGTAGTCCCGCGTCTCGCACGCGTACGCAAACAGGTTGGACCACAGCCGCCCCTCGCGCTCCCGCAGCGCCTCCCGCCGCCGCCGCCGCGCCGCCGCAACCTCCGCCTGACGCCCGCCCGCCCCCGCCGTTGGCGGCGGCGTCAGCGCCGACGCCGCCACCGCCACCGCGCCGGGGGCGACCCTGGTCGGGGGTGCCGGCGTGGCGAAGCCGCCCCCGGTGGTTGCATGTGCCACGGCTGCGTCTGCCGCGTTTGCGGCGGTGCCCCGAGATGAAGAGGTGTAGCTGCTGCTGCCGCCGTCCAGCGCTGCTAGGTGGGAGAGCGCGGCGGAGGCGAAGGCTGCAGCGCCCTCGGGGCAGCGCTCCCGCTCCAACAGATGCATCACAACCTCCGCGTACGCCACCTGACCCGCATGCCACGCGCGCGCCGCGCGCCGTGCCGCCGCGGCCGCGCCACTGCCGCCGCCGCCCCGCTGGTGCTGCTGTGCCGCCTTGGCTGCTGCCGCCGGCGCGGATGCGCCCCCGGGCAGGGGCGTCATTATCAGCATCCGGTCCTGGTGATCCGCCACGCCCAACGCGCTCATGTGGTGATCTGCGTGTCCATGATCATCGTCATCATCGTCGCCATCATAGTCTTCCGGTAGCACCGGCAGACCCAGCAGCTGCGTGCGCAGGCTGTGCAGCACACCGCGCAGCGCCTCGCCAGAGTCTGAGGCCGTGCCGTCGCCGCCGACTGCGCCATTCTCCGCCCACGGCCCGGTGCCGGGCGCGGCGGTGGCGTGGCCCTGCAGGCCTGCGGAGGCTCTGAAGAAGCACCCCACCGCGTCGTCCACCAGCGCGCGGCGCCCAGACCCCCCGCGGGGTGCGTTGGAGGCGGGGGATCCCGGCGCGCCTGCCGCGGCGCCTCCTGCAGGGGTGGCAACACCGCAAGGTGGCGGATTGGATTGGATTGGAATGGATCAGGCAATGCATGCATGGCCATGCATGGCTGCCTGAGCGCACAAACTAATGCTGATGTCCATACCAACAACAACGAGACAGGATGCCGTGCGATGCGTGCCACAACCCGCCAGGGCCTCAATGCACTCGCAGACAGCGTGAAGGTAGGTTTGTCCAGCAGTCGCCACTCATTGCGCCTCGTCCTCACCAGTGTAGGCCAGGGCCGAGCTCGGCTAGGCTTGGCCAGGCCATGGCCTTCACTGGTGAGGACGAAGCGCAGGGAGTGGCAACTGCCGGAAAATCCAACCTCCTGGAAGCCTCGTCACGAGATGGGACGGGAGGAGGCGGGAAACACGGCGAGAACGACTTGGCGGCATTCAGATGATGCAGCACAACACACGCCTGGACATGCCAGCCTTCATGATAACTCGTGGTCTTCATTTTCCAAACATTCGTTTGTTACCGCAAACCTTGAGCACACACTCCCCACTAGAATACGGTAGACGTCAGTATTGGCTGACTATCACCCCTCAGCATGCCACAGGGCAAAGACGACCCTCCCACTCGCCTGCCTGCTGCCGTCTGTCCCCGAGCGTGCACGCCAGGCCCAGGCCGCGTAGCAGCTGCGGTCCGGGCTCGCGGCAGCCCTGGCGGCCGCCGGCCAGGCGTGCCAGCGCCGCCAGCGCGTGCCGCTCACCAGCTACAAAGAGCTGGTAGCCCAGCTGCAGCACGCGGCTGGCGAGGGAGACGTCCGGCTGGTTGCCTGCGTTCGCGTACCATGTAAGCAAGGGGGATGTGAAGGCATGACCGCATTGAGCCTTAAGGCCGCATACGGCACGTGGTTGAACCCGAGAGTCATGATGGTGTACTGCGTTAAGTCATCGCCGGACAAGGGATCGCGCCCATGTGGCGCAAGCGGTGCGCTCGTGTGGGGCGTTCATCCGTTATGCGCATGTGTGTGCGACACGCGCGTCGCCACACCAGCATGCATTCGCGCGTTTTGTGTCATTCGGATGAGGAAAGGAGTGATTCCTCCAGCACATTGTGGGCGCCTCATGATGCCCGCCACAAGCGACACCCAAGGCGCCCACCACACCCACGACAGACGCACACTGACACGTCACTGACCGCTGCGCTGAGAAGCATGAGCCCTGCGCTGTGATGAATGAGGGGGAGAGGCAAAGAGACACGTGCAGCTGCTTCGTATAGCCGAACGCCTCAGTGGGCCCATTGACCCCCTATCCAATGCTTCAGCGCTGACCCTTATCCCCCAAAGCACTGAAGGCCTTTGTGCGGGCCCAATGGAAAGACACTAAACGTGGAGCGCATACAGTGGGCGCACACATGACAGTTGCAGCAGGCTCAAGCCATCTGAAGCCAAGCCCGGCGCACATGCACCCACCGTACTGCAGCGCCAGCGTCGCCATCAGCGCGGCATGCTGCGGGTTGCGCAGCAGGTCACGCTCCAGCGCGGCCACGCCCTTTAACCCGCCGCCATGACCGCTGCCGCCGTTCTCCATCCCCGCGACGCCGTTGACGCCGCCGGCCTCTGTGTTCGGCCAGCCGTTGCTGTACCCGTTGATGCCAGCTGAGGAACTGGAGGATGAGGATACGAGCGCGGGCAGCAGGACAGCTGCCAGGGAAGGGCAGCTGGCGCCGGCGGCTCCGCCGCCGGGCTGGGCTGGGAGGGGCGCGGGGCGCTTGGTGCCGCGGTCGGGCGGGCTGTTGCCGCTGCCCAGGCGGAGCTGCGAGAGCGCGGCCAGCGCGGGCACCTCGGATGACGCCCAGGGGTCTGCATGCACGCACGTATGGGTGGACGGTGGACAGATGCATGTGTGGATGCATGGCACAGAGTTTCCCAGATGTCCCAAGCGAGTCTTCCTGGGTAAAGCACACCGCCGAGCACAGAACCACAGATGAAACGCAACCCACCCACCCACGGCGGCTGCGGCCGCCAAACTCACCGTTGCTTGCGGGCGTTGACGCCAGCCACACCACCAGCGCCGCCCGCTGCATCTCCTCACACAGCGCAGGCACCAGCGCCTCCTGCGCGCCCGCCAGGCCGCCACCACTGCCCCCCTGGAGCCCCCCCGGGGGCAGCAGCGTCCCGCCAGAGTCCCTCAGCAGTCCCAGCAGCAGCAGCACGTCGCGCGCGCAGGCCGCCACGGCGCCCGCCACCTGCCGTGCCGCGGCCGCCGCCAGCGCGGCGGCGGCGCGCGTGCCGGGCGGCGCAGGCGAGGTGAGCGCGGCGGCGGAGGCGGCCCACGCGTTCTGCACGCTCGTGCCGCCTGCCAGGTCCGCCGCTGCCTGTGACGCCATGAGCCCCAACGAGGCGCAGTGGTGCTGCAGCGCGTGGAGCGGGTCCGAGAGCTCCCCCAGCGCGGAGCGCAGCTGCAGCACCGCCGCCTGCCGCCGCTGCCGCCACGCCACGACCGCCTCGCGGGCGGCGTCCGACGTCAGCCCACCGCCCCCAGTCCCATCCCCACCCGCCAATCCGATCTGGGTCACGTGGGTCATGTGGGTCGTACCCCCCATGGGGGTTACTGAAGTTCGCGGGCCGTAGCTGGGCCCTCGCAGCCACAGGTCCACCAGGCAAGGCAGCAGTTCGTCCTGCGGGTCGTGGCCTTCGTACAGCAGCGACAAGAAACCGTCCAATACGAGCGGCCCCAGCAGGGATGCAGCCTCCCTCGCGCACGCCTGGATGACGCCGCCGCCCGTAGCGGCGGCTCCGGAGCCGGCAGCAAGCGCCTCGACGCGCGTGGCGGGCCGCAGCACGCTGGCGGTCGCGCCGCCGCGCACGCAGCCGACCCAGCCGCCGCCGGCGGCTCCGGAAGCGCCGCGCGGGCGCGTGGCGACGAGCGAGACCAGCGGGTGGTGGCGGCCCCATGCGTCCTGGTAGGTCGCCAGGAAGGTGCGCCAGGCGCTGCTGGCGCTGGTGTACGCATTCCTACGTTGTGTGTGCGGGGTGTGTGGCAGCGGTTACCATGCAGATGGACAAGACAGACAGACCGCGGTGGTGTACGGCTCAACCGGATTGGGCAGATAAAACCTCCACGTCTGGCTGTAAAGCGGGCCTGCATCCGCTCATCAGAGTGCAAGCATGGAGCGCTGGCAAGACCGTACAGCGCCGCATGTACGCTGCACGCTTCCAATTCCCCCTGGAACACTCCCAATCCAACCTGCTCTTGTGGCTGACGAGGTGTGAATATGTGATGGACCTGCCTGCCTTAAAGTCAATGCTACACAGTCACCATGCAGATTTGGGAGCTCGTTCTGGCTCTCTCCACCGCAACGCATCCTATACCACAAGAGCCCAAGGCACCACGGCGGGCGCCGCTCACCTGCGCTGTATTGCCATCACCGCCGCGTGCGCGTGGCCCGCCAGCGCCGCCAGGCTGGCGCCCGCCGCCTCCCCCGCCGTGAGCTGCGCGCCGTGGTAGGCCAGCGCGTCCCGCAGCGCGGCGCGGCACAGCTGGTCCGGCACCAGCACATGACCGCCCAGCACCTGCGCATGCACACACATGCACAGCCAAGGAGCTCGCATGATGCCACGGCAAACATCAGCCCGTTACCTCACCGCAACGAACAGCAGCAGCGTAGCGTACTGCCGCAATGGCTTGGGCGTTGAATTCGTTGCCGGCCAGTTGCACACGTGCACAGGCACAGCACCTTTGCTCTCCGCAGTCACACCATCGGTCCGCCGCACGCACCCCGCCTCCTGTCCATAAATGCGTGCGGCAGCAACCGCAATACTGCATGTGATGCTAACGCCACAACATGCCCCACCTGTCTGCTGCAGGCGGCTGCAGCCGCGTCGCCGCCGCGGCCGTAAGTCGTAGCGCCCGAGGCGGGGGCGGAGGTGGAGGCGGTGCCCGGGGTGTCCTCTGTGTAGGGCGACCCGCCCTCCCCAGAGGGACCTCCGGCGGGCACTGACGCCAGCAAGGTGTCCCATAGCTCCTGCACAGGTGCAGCAGCGCGTGTGGCAGCACGGCAATGGTGACGCAGTGCGGCAGAGAGTCGCAGCACAGGAGGCAAGATTCGCGCGACACCAACACACAGCATCGCCCACCCCTTTCCGGAGGCGCACACACGAGGTGCATGCCTAGAGCACGAGACCTTCCACAGCATCCAGCCATGCGCCCCCACACGTGTGATGGACGCACGAGGGAGGTGTTGTGAACGGGGGCGGGGGCCGCACACGTGCGTGCCCTACGTGCGTATTGCTGGGGTGCAGGCAGCAGCCGCATGCAAGCCGGCACGATCTTCATGCCACACACATACACACGTGCTCCCATGCACACCTGTTCCACGGGCCCGTGGCTGGCTGTCAGCGCCGCCAGCGCGGAGCTCTCCGCCAGCTGTGCGCGTGCCACACACTCGCCGGTGGCTACGCTGAAGCCCGCCACCGCGCTGCGGCCGCCGCCCGCCCGCAGCAGGCACCACACGGTGTCGCCCGACACGACCGCGTCCACCACCACCGCGCCCTGGTGCTGCTGCGCCGCAAGGCCGTTGGCGCCCGCGCCACCAAACCCGCCGGTGCCGCTGCCGAGACCGGCTCCGAAGCCGTTGGCCGACCACGGGTCCCGCTGCGCCTTGTAGCTGCCTGCCTGGGCTGCGCAGGCGGCGTTGACCTGCAGCTCGGCGCGGTTGACAAGCGAGAGCCTGCCTGAGCTGGCAGCTGCGGAGAAGGTGTACACCACGGCCTTGGGCTGAAGCGTGTCCTTGGCTTCCATCTGGGTCACCACCACCACCTTGTCCGCTTGGCTGGCGTGGGGCACGCTGGCGGTCATGAACGTGGGCGTGAGTCCCTTGGCTCCGGGCTCGTGAGAGTCGATTGTGAACACATGCTGCTTGCGGCCGACCGACCAGCCGCGCAGCGCGCAGTCATCGTGGACCGACAGCAGCAGCTGGCGCTGCTGAGTTGTGATAGGGACAAGCGCCACTATGGAGGGCTGACGGGGGCGGTACAGAACATCAGCCACCAGCTTTCCGAGGCCCCAGCTGCTGTCCCGCAATTCGAACATCCCGCCCGCATGTGCCAAAAGCCCGGGGTCCGAAAGGCAACCTAAAGACACACCCAGCGTAAAGCCAGATGCACCACCAATGAGGACAGCCTCCGGTGTGGCAGCCAGTGCCGTCGGGTGTCCAAGCGAAGTGAACTGGCCTGACAAATCCAGCGGTCGTACGCTGCGAGGGCCCAGCGCGTGCAGTGCTGCCGCCAACGCCCTGCCAGCATCTAGCGGACCTTTGCGGCTGTGGTTCGACTGTGCTGCCCCTGCTTTGGCTGTTGCGCCGGCGCCCACGGGCAGCTCTAACGAGTAAAGATACCCCGAGCTGAGCAGCCCAACGAGGAGCAGCTTGTCTGGCAACGCTGTGACAGCCAGCGCAGGGAACAGCTGGCAGCCAAACTCCAGGGTGACGCGGCTGGAGGTGCCCCGAGCCAGCTGCAGCTCGCTCAGGTGGAGGCAGCCCGTGTTCGCATTCTCGATTTGCCAGTGCAGCCCGAGGTCGTCAGGCGCTGAAGGGAAGTGATCCTGCAGCAGGACTGCACCGCCAACGCCTTGCAACGTAAAGCTGAAGGATGTCCCTGGAGGTGCGGCTTGCGAGCTCCAGGCAACGTGCACGTGTCGAGCTGCCGCCGATGCAACGTTTGCAAGCAACGGTGTCTCCACCCGCAGCTGGCCTGGCTGCGCCATGGTCGCACTGCCTGCGAGGTGCGGGATAGTAACTTGTGTACCAACTGTGGCAGGCTAGTGTCACAGTGGGTGGGCTGCTCACTGTGTGGGTCCCATAACGTCCGTTGCGGCCCACGATCTGAACGAGTATACGAAATGTTCCAAAGGGGCAGTCAGGCCAGCTAACTGTAGGAAAATAACCTGTCAAAGCTACCAGATCTGTCAACAATGTGGGTAGATTGAACTCCTGCGTTGCAGTTTGGGCTGTGACCAGCGCATCTGGTTTCAAATGCAAATGGCCCACAGTTACGTCCTGGGTGCCTTGGAGAGCCTGCTGCACATCATAACTACATCATTCTTTTGCACACTCCTCTTTGTGTTCTGCGTGTTAGCCCCGTCCACCAACAAACAACGCGTACCGTACGCGAGGCGGACCCACTCCCGCCTTGGCGTCACGCAGGGCCTGCGCTCTGTGTCATGCAGGCTTTAGCAAATAAGCCAACCGCACTTTTTCACTGCATTTACTTGGCAGCTTGTAAACCATATAGTGGTGCAGCGGTCCAAGTCTTCTCCGCCGCACACAGATGGCGCCAGCCAGGCATTTCTAGCGCTGCGATGTCGGCGGGGGCAGGGTCTTTCTCAATGCGCACGCAATGCGTCGCACAGAGTCAGCATCTTAGTACGTCTGCAGGCAGCCCAAGCAGCAGCAAGGGACCTGGCGGGGGCTATGACGTGGCCATAATTGGTGGCGGCCTTGCGGGCAGCGCAGCAAGCATACAGCTCGCAAGACGGGGCTTCAACGTAACCTTGTTGGATATGGGCAAAACGCATGCAGGTGCGTGATGGTCTTACGGCACCACGTCCGTGCCTATTGCCTTGCGTGCACAGCGGCCCGCCAATTGGACACACAGCTGGTGCCCACCGTGCTCGAGTCCTTTCGGGCTCTCATGGCCTAGCTTTTCCATTGGTTGTCGTTCTCCCGGGTCCATGCTTTAACTCAAACTGTCGTTTCCTGTCTCCCGCAATCCCCTGTGCTGCGCCCTTGGTGTCCTGGTCTGGTTTCTTGCATGTGGTGCGTAAATGCTGAGGCGCCTGCTGTCATGCTGGTGTGCTTGCCGTCGCAACCCTGCAGGTGGCCGTGCATCCACACGGCGTGTGCGTGACACAGACTTGGCGTTTGACCATGGCTGCCAGTTCTTTCGACCACGCAGCACTCAAATGGCTGCCGTGGTTGCGGAGTGGGTCAAAGCCGGTGCGTGCAATGAGCGCGCGCTGCATAGCTTGCGCTGCGCATGAATCCACCATGCCACACATGCAGGGGGGTGTCAGTTCCAACATTCGTTCCTCACAGCGTTGCGGTCAGTGCCGTGCGCGTGCATGTGAATGATACACATGTTGCTGGCGCCTCACTTGGGTGCCTGCACTGAGAGCTCATCCCTATGCATACGCATATGCACACTGACCAGCCCCACGGGAATCACACTGCATGGCCCCATGGGCACGCTTGCTGACACACATGCGTACGTGGGCCTGTGCCTGCCGCTCCCTGCGGGTGGTGGTGGTGGTGGTGGTGATTGTGGTGGTGGTTGGTGTGGTGGTGGCACACACCTGTATGTGGTGGCACACACATGTATGTGGCGGGTGGGGCGCAGGCGTGGCTGCGGAGTTCCGCGGCAACGTGGGCGTGTTTGACTGCGCCAGCGGGGAGTTCAGGCCGCGCGAGGTGCTGGGCGCCGCTGACGTGGCGCAGGACCCCGGGTGAGCGAGCGCCGCACGCGCTGCTTCACATGTACAACAAGCACCAGCATACAACACACAACAAGCAACACAACAGCACCCACACACACATCTGATTATCTGGGCCTGTGCCATGCGTACCTCGCATACCTTGCCGGTGGTCGTCGATACCTGTGACACGAACATGCGATGTGCATTCTTGCACTGATCGTTGTTCGAGGGAGGGGCGGGGAGGAGGACACCGACATTTTTCACGGCACTTTGCAAATGCTTGGGCCTTTCCGGTGGCTGGTCGTCAGGCTGCTGTACACAAGAGTACGGTAGCGATGACACATGCCCTAGTACGCACGTTCAAGTCCTGTCCCAACGCATTGTCGGTGCGCTTGCGGCGGTTTGGCCAGGAGACGGTTGGCCCGTGAAGCCCCAACAGGTGTACCGTGTGCTTTGCATGCGCAGGTTCTTCAATGCGTTGGAGCCGGGGCCGCTGTACTGCGGCGTCCCCAGCATGGATGCTGTACCGCAGTACATGGCGACCGCGCATGCAGGCAACCAGTGCTTGCACCTTAACACGCGGGTGCGTCGCTGACTTGCCACCCATCCCCCCTTGATCAGCACACACTCTGACCTGCCACATCATACAATGCAGAGGGCGCCAGCATCACTGCTGCGTGATGCAATCCGCATGCCAGCATCGTACTGCGGGCCGAAGCTGTACCGCATTGAGCGCTGCCTTGTTGACAAACGTGAGGGCACGTTGTGACGCCGAGGTGGATCGCTTTCCTTCACTTGCCTGGGTGCCTTTTCAGGTCTACAAAGCTCGCCGCCACAACGGGAAGTGGCAGCTGGCAGGTCAGTACACATAATGGATTGATGGCACACAGTCGTGGTCGACCCTCCCTCGCAGCCGGCAGGTGTTGGCACTGTGGCTGTTCAGTGAGATGCACACACCACTTCACACCATGCATACATGCATGCATGCGTGCGGTCCATGCGTGTTTGCCGGTGCACAGGCGAGCAGGTGGTGGTGGCGTCAGCGGGCGGCGCAGACACCAACCACCTGAGCCAGGCCGACTGGAACCTAGGCAGCTATGACGCGGTGGTGTTTGCGGATGCCAGCTTTGGGCGGCCGGGTGAGAGGCGCCTTGCTTTGGGGTCCGCAAAAACCGCCCGGCACACTCGCCGGTCCGCCTGCACGCTGAGCTAGGCTGTTTGCATGTAAATTTTGATTCTAGATTTGTACGCTTGGACCTTTCTAGCCAAGGTCGGCACTCCCCTCTTGGAGAGGACGCATGTAATGACAGTGCCAGGGGTGGGGGCTGGTTTGCATGGCTGCCAGCCCTGTGATACAGCTCACGCCCTCATCTACTGGGTGTGTTCGGGTATGTGGTGCTGTATCTATCGGAGGGATTGTATTGGTGTGTGAGGGGTCGCCTCCACGGGTCGCCTCTTGACTTTGGCGATTACCGTGCTCCTCTGCTTATGGCACCCTAGCGACAGCTAGCAGCGGCAGCTAACACCAGCTATGGCAATACATCCAGCAGCGGTGCTGGCCCTCACAGCCTGCACGCATGTGTGTATGACTGTGCAGGGAGCCCTGGAGTGATCACGTTTGACGGGCCCATACCGCCAGCGCTGGGCGCCCTGCTGGGCAGCCTGGCGGGCCTGGAGCGCGAGCCGCTCTTCAGCCTGATGTTTGCGTGGGACAGCGCTACGCCGCTGATGCCGTTTGACGCCGCCTGCCTGCGGGGGTCACGCCACCTGGCGTGGATCGCCAACGACACCACCAAGCCGGTGAGTGAGGGCGGCCATGCAGTGTGCATACACGGTGTGCATGTGTGTATGGTCATTGTCTGAGACTGTTTAGGTGCCAGTTGGCTGTGGGTGGCAGTTGGCGTTTGCTACGTGCTGACGGTGCGTTGGGTCAATCAGTTGGGGCAGTCCTGCCTCCGTCTATGAGAATGCATCTCCCTGCGCATGCATTTCCCAAGCCCGATAGTGTAGCCGATATGCGCGTCGTGTGAAATACCATTGCACCACTGCTGCGGCTTTTAATGCGGCCTGTGATGCCAACACACTACTCCACCTGCAGGGCCGTGAACGGCGTGACAACGTGCAGTGCTACGTGGCGATCACGCGGCCGGACTTTGCCAAGCAGCTGCTGGGGGGCGTCAGCTGCAACGGCATTCTGCCGCCCCAGAGCGCAGACTACATTGCTAAGCGGTGAGCCACCCCATGGCGATTGACCATCGACAATGGGCGGTCCAGACCAGTTGCTTGTTTACAACTGCTAGCCAGGGTCCGAGCGTGTTTGGAAGGGCAGATACGTAAGATGATGATCCACTCCATCACTTGCGTGGTTTGGATGCAAGGAATGAGCCTTGGGAGGGGTATCGCTTGCGCGAACCCGTGAGCTTGTGAGTGCAGCCGCTCGATTGGAGTCGACAAGCCCAGGCGCGCCTGCTGTGTTTGGTTGGCGGGATGACAAGGGACTGGCAGATCGGTAGGGATGGGCGGAACGCCGGTGGGGGCCGCTCATCATGCATGAGGGAGGTTGCATCCACAATGATTCTCGCACATCGCCACACCATGCTCCTCCATCACATATTCACATCAGCGTTGGGACGGGGCAGCAAGACCTTGCACGCTTGGCGCTGGCAAGCGCATCCGTTGTCATGCGTGCAGCGAGAGGGGCAGCGCGGTTCGGCGGTGTGGCGGCGTTCATGCATTGTGCGGATGGGCACTGGCTGTATTGCCAAGGCGTCGGCTCACCCATGCGTTCTGGTTTGTGCCGTGTCGTGCTGTGGTGCGCAGGGCTCAGGACATGTGGACGGGCCTGCAGCGTGACCTGGCGGCCATCATGGGTGGGTGAGAGAGAGCGGGAGATTGATTACATGCCCAGACCAGTATAGCCAGAGGCTCAGATCCGGGTCATCATGGGTGCGTGAGTGAGAGGCCCCCTGTAACGCTTGCAGCATCCCTGGTCCCCCATTCCCCCTCCGAAATGACTCATACGGTACCCCAACCCCATCCGCCATGAATCATACCATCATGCAGTACACCCTGCTGCCTGCATAGTGCGTGCTATGGTCATTGCGTGGCCGTCGGCATGCAGCCCGTCAGTGGGCGCCGGCGAGGCTCATCCATGCATGGTGCATCGTACGATCAGGTGTGGGTGGGACTTGACAAGGCTGGACATGCAGCGGGTGGATGACTCATGGAGGTGGTGCATGATCTATCGCATCGATCAATCCATACGCGTGTCTGTCTGGCGGTAGGCTTGGCTCGGTTTGATGCTGGTCTGCGCACCGCCACCTCTGTGCGTGGGCTCTGTGGGGCAGCATCAGCGCCGCAAAGCCGTGAGCTGCGGTGGCATGCACGCCGCATGCACGGGCCGTGGTGGCGGTGTGCTGGGGTTGTGCTGGCCCGCATGGAGTGGGGACTGGCAGAAGATGCTGAGTTCAGCAAGAAGGCATGCATGGTAGTTGGCATCCACTCATGGCCTGTGTGGTACCAAACATCAATTCGTTAATCATAGTTAAGCGTACTCGTCAGCTTTGCCGATCTTCCGTTGACCCGGCTGAGCGCATGTTGGCTGCGTCACCTCCGCAGGTATCCGCCCGCTGGCCCGCCCCCGCCATATCTCAGGCGAGTTCAACTGCCATGTGCGCCAGGGTCATGCGCATCGCAGTGACACCAGACGCAAGGGAAACACGCATGCAGTTGCTGAGACAACACTCTGCGCGTGTGCGTGTGTGTGACCGCCACACGCACAGCGGCACCATCAGCCGTCAGCCTGTACCGCCGCTGCAATCGCGCCCTTGTGCGCTACGGTGTGTCAAATGACATCGTGTCTCGTATGCGTGTGTCACCAAACGCTCACAGCCGGGCTTATTCATGCTTCCTTGCGCGTAATTTGCACGGCGCACATGACAGTATAGACAGTGCAGCTGCGCAGGTTACTGTGTGGGACTCGCAGGCGGTGGTTGTGTCAGGAAGAGCCCCCGTGGGGCCATGCAGTGTGATTTCCGTGTGTGTGTGTTGACGTGCGAGCGTGCCTGTGACTCGTCGCTGCCTTTGCTCTCCCTCGCTCTTCCTTGCTGCTGGCTCACTGCCTGCAGCTCACCGCTGGGGTGCCCCTCACTACACCAACCCGCTGGGGACGCCCACCGTGGCCGACGCGGAGGGCCAGTTTGCAGCGTGTGGCGATTACTGCCTCGGCGCCGGCGTGGAGAACGCCGTGCTGAGCGGGCTGGCTGCGGCAGATGCAATCACGCAGATGGCGGCGGCTGGCAGGTTTGAGCAGCGTGCAACACTGTAGCCCGGCGTCACATTGAGTATCCACTACTCACCACCCTTCAGTACCTTGTCTCCAGGGCCCGCGGCTGCTCAGTGGCATCTGATTGGAAGCTTATTCCGCTCGGCATCAGTCACCGACACACCCGCCCAGGAAGAGGAAACTTGGAAATTTATGCTGGGGCGTTTCAGAGGCTTGCTGCCCGCTTGGACGCACCTGGATGCACAATTATGGAGGTACCCACCGTGCCCGTTTCTTCACAAACGCACACAAGAACTCTGAGACGGGTAACGTGCATGTCAGTGTACCACGCTGGACTGCTCGAACTTTTGTTCTAGACGCTTATGGTGGACTTGCACGGCAGCGTGCGAGGTCCATGAACCGCCCGCATGACGACTGCTGATGTTTGGGTGCCTGCGAAAACGGCTGCTGGATGGGGGATATGACCGACCGACAGGCCATATCATTGTATCACTTTGGCTGTGCATGGACTGGTACTGACCGTGCGCAAACCTGCTGTGGCTGTGATAATGCGCCTTACGCACCCCTTCGAAGGGTTGACTCTTGGACTTGATGGTTTAGGTGTGTGGGTGCTTGCTTTCGGTTGGTCTCTTACACTCAGTGGTCACATACCAGTTCATCCCACCTGGCTATGATACGGCACATCTTCCTGCAAATGGATTCACCTGTGCGGGACTGCAGTGACGGGGCCAATGTTTGTCAACCCGTTGCGCGCTGGGAACTGTGCCGCCTACCCAGCTATATAGGGAAGGCTCTCTTCTGCAGCTTTATGTACTATCTACAACTGTAAAATCACTTAGGTCTTTGTGCCGTCAGGCAAAACAGGTTGATGCCTTGCCCATTTGGGTTCACCGCAGACGACCCTGACGAGGCGTTTGCAAAGAGCGACGACGACGACGACGAAGCAGCAACGACGTCAGATAATGACTCGCCAATAGCGTCAGATGCAGAGAAGGAAAACGCCAGGAAGCGAGTCAGCACGCAAGCTGGGAGAAAAGCAAATGGCCCGAAGCACCAGGCTGAAGAGCAACCCGTGGACCCCGCCACCACAGACGGGAAGCCGAAACGGGAGAGGAAGGTAAGCGGGCGGGTCGGAACGAAGCTCCAAGAGACGCATGTGGGTTGGGACTTCCGGCACTACTTCATGTGTTTCATGTTCAAGGGGGTTCAGCACGCACTCTGTGGAGGGCAGCCCACACTGTGGTTGGTAAAAAAGCCACTGCGCAGCTAGCTGGTGCACTTGCTGGCCCCTTTATCCCCTGTGCATGTGGTCACGCAGGCCAAGGGCAAGGCAGGCGAGGATGGGAACGCAGAGGAGTTCAACTATGAGAAGGACCCAGTGCGCTGGTTCTACCAAAACCAGGTGCGTTTTCCAGCTTGTAGTGACGTACCGGAAAGGTCATACCTAAGCCGTCCACTGTCTCAAAGTCAAAGCTCATGACTACGCTTGACCCATTCGTTGCACTACATGTGTTGCGCATGGAACAGATAAAGAGTGAGGCTGACTTTCAAAAGAAGAAGGCTTCCCTACGTGAGCTAGCACGGAAGAGGTGAGTTTCTCACACAGCTTGAGGGACCCTGGCGAATGAGGCGTTGGCGCGTTGCCGTTGCCACGGTCAGCACACCCACCAACCCGCTCTCACTTTCGAACTGATCTGCACGTTCTTGTGCCCTGTGTAGACCATGCCCACTGGGTTTGACCTGCAAGGCATGGCTTGTTGGTATGGAATCCACCCAGGCACATTCTGACCTTCGCATGGGCTGTGCTGACACAGGTTGGACGACATCATGGCAAAGAAGGGCAAGAACGTGGCCTGGCCGCAGTCTGACTCGGAGCTGGACAGCCTGTCAATACGCAGCAGTGAGCTGAGCGACCTCGACAGTGACGTCAACTCTCTAGCGAGCTTGATGAGCTGCGCTGAGTCCTGGATTGAGGACGCCAAGTACTCCACGCCCGCAGAGAACACCTTCAAGTGGGCGCTGGGAGCCTCTGGGGTGAGCAGCCAGGCTAGTCAAGGGCCCAGTGTATGGCGTCAGTTGTCACTGCTGCATCGTACCACGCACACACACGCACACACACACGCACTTGGCATGGGGTTGCCCAGGCGACCCCATGCCTAGGGAGCACGCAGGAACACGTAGTGGCACGACAACGATGTGTTGCCGCCAACTGCAGCTAATCATCATACACGCGCATGCGTGCACACCCATCGCCATGACGCCATCATGCACTCAGTATGGTCGCTAACCGCTGCATCCCGCCCTCCGTCACCCCCTGTGGCTGCTGCCCCGCAGTGCGTGGTGGGGTACCTCATCTGGGTCTCGTTCCTCGCCACGTCCTCCACGCGCAAGGTGCTGGGCGTGGTGGTCAACTCCTGGTGGCCTACCGCCACGTTCTTCATCGCCGGCGTCGCGGGCGCCGTGCTGCTGCTGGCGTACCTGGCGGCGCGCTACCGCTCGCGGCGCCTGCTGCTGGGCGGGCAGGCGGGGCTGGTGCTGCTGTACGGCGCCACGCTGGCGCTGCTGGCCTTCACGCTCTTCATGCCCACCGCAGTCGACCC
This sequence comes from Chlamydomonas asymmetrica, assembly GCA_001662385.1. Classification (NCBI taxonomy): domain Eukaryota; kingdom Viridiplantae; phylum Chlorophyta; class Chlorophyceae; order Chlamydomonadales; family Chlamydomonadaceae; genus Chlamydomonas; species Chlamydomonas asymmetrica. The sequence goes on from BDDA01000560.1 coordinate 23,673, forward strand.
CAAGGTAGGCAGGGGCGTGCTTGCGCGCGAGAGAAAATTCGTTCTGCGGCGTTGCTGTCGCCCGCAAGCAGCCAAAGCTGCTGAGCTGCGTTTGCATGACCTGGGGTGGGTTGGGATGCACAGGTCCATTTGAGCTGCAGGGTCGCATGGTAGCTGGACTACCTGTCAGGATTGAGGGTGGACACTGGACAGCCCAAGTCACATGATGCACGCTGCGTGCAGCGGCATGCTCGGCGCTCCCGCCTCACCGCACACAATGCCTGAGAGTGAGAGGGCCATGAGTATAGTGACACCCTAAATGCATGGCCCACCCAGGTGGTCAGACAAGGAGGCAATGCTCACCACACACGAGTATCGCACGCCAGCTTTTTGAGTGAGTGTGCATCGTAGTGAATTGGTGTGTACATATTCACGAAAATCAGGCAGCAGACAATCACGGTACAATACCTTACCGCGGACAGACTACCGTACCGCGCCTGCGCTGATCACCATGGTGTCATCCTGACCTCTGAACCAGCATGTCCACCTTACCTGCGGCTGCTCGCATTGCCTCCCTGCATTCCCACAGCTGAAGAACGCGGCGTGCGTCAAGTACAACAAGAGCGACACCGGCTCCAAGCTGTGCAAGATGCTGCCCACCATCGAGGCCGAGCTGCGCATGCAGATGGAGAACATCCTGTGGACGGACGCGCTGCTCGCCGTGCTGTGCCTCGGCTGCGCGTGCGTCGGCTGCTGGTACATGTTCGAGATCGCGTACATCGAGAAGCGCGCGATCAAGCACAAGCGCCGCCACAAGCGCAGAAAGCACTCCATCCCCTGGCACAAGATCAAGATCGTGGGCCCCGTCATGAACTGTGGCGCGGGCGGCCCGCGCCCCGCGGCGGCAGGGGGCGGCGGCAAGTGCCCGATCGGCTTTGGCGCCGGCGCGGGCGCCGGCGCCGTGGTTCCCGCAGGCCACGGCAGCGGCGGCGGCAAGTGCCCGATGGGGTTCATGTCGGGCGGTGGAGGCGCAGCGGTGACCGAGACGAAGAAGGACAACTGATCGACTTATCGCACAGCGTGCGTACACCCTTGCACCCCACTCGACACCCGGCCTGCCTCCTGCTGTGCGCCACACATCCTGACGCACCCGCGCACATATGATGGTGTGTACAGGACACACCCGAGGCGGGTATCACACTCAACGCATTATGCGTGTAGTGCGAGGTGTGGGTGAAAGCAGCGTGCATGCTGCGTGCCACGGATTCTGACGGGAGTAGCAGCTGCATGCACGCGCACGCACAGGCCTCAGGCCGCTCGGCCTGCTTGTGCGCGCTTTCCATCCACTGCCTCACTGGTGGTATGGAAACCCAGGACGGGACCGCCCGCACCCGTTCCTGACCGTAATAACCTGACCCTGATATAATGTTATTCATCGCAAAATAATAGGCGCGCCCTTCCTGCTTTCCTTTCTCCCCCCTTGCGTGCTGATGTGATGGACAACACAAGACTCGTCCTGATTCAGTCACCGACTCGCATGACAGATTGTACTTTCTGCGAGCGAAGCTACCCTACTGCCTGCTTCGCTTGCGCTGCCGTGTTGGAATGCATGGAACCATATGCCATCATTATGTGATTCGCCTGTGCTCTGGCATGCAGGCAAGGCAGGCACAGCCGAGCGTGACCTTGCAGCTGCGCCCCCTTCCTGTGATCAAGTTGCCACCCTGGTACTCATACGTGTGCTGGTTGAAAAGGCCAGCATATGACCCTCCTCACAACCGCGGCACGCACTTGCACTGCACTATGTTAAGGGCTGCGGGCGTGGCTTGGATGCATTTGTGCTGGAATCCCACAAGCGCACAGTATCTTTCATCGCCGCGACGCGCACAACACAAGAGTGTTGAGCGAGCTTTGCAGTCAAGTTCACGCGAAATTGGTGAACATGGATGGGGGCTGCAGTAGCGTTGTAGCCCCGAGTACATATGTGGCCATATGTGGGGCCCCTACCTAATCAGTTGTGCACAGGAAGGCTTGTGCGAGCGCTGCCACAACACATACAGTAACACGCTGCATGCATATGGGTTCCATACGCTGAACGAGACACACAATAAACACACGCATTGACACACACCGCACCGCCACAACCAACGCGACGTGCATTAGTTGGGCACCAAAAACCAAGGAAGGTCCACGCAATAAGCTTGGGGGCCGAGCGAGCGACCCATATGCTGCCGCCGCTGCTTGGAGGGACGATGTGCGCGCGTCACGAATAGTCACGAGCTCCCGAGGGTTGCTTGTGCAAGACAGCTTGCGCCACACACGCCCGCCCGCCTGCAGCTGCTGCTGCTGCTCCTGCTGCTGCGCTGCCGCTCAGTACTTGCCGGTCCAGAGGCCCTTGTCACGCAGCTCCTGCCAAGACTCGAGCTGCAAAGCAAGCATGTGTGAAAAACGGCACACGCCGGTCAGCGACACGGTTGCGTGCTCTACAATACGCTGACATGCGGTGCAGCAGGGCATTGGTAGCCAGGCGGGTTTTACATGCACGGGCTTACCCGGTGTGTGACATACAGAACATCTGTGTATGTTGGGACGCAGTCATGCAGGTGGCCAACCGGCGCGCGCATGTGAAACACACGAGTCTGCGACTCACCCACTCCTCCGGGCACAGCGACTGGTACGCCTTCTGGTAGAATTGGCACCTGGCATGCTCCTCACCACGCTCATGTACACACCTGCGCCAGGCACAAGTCCGCACGATTGCGCGTTGTCACTCGCCGACGTGAAATGCCACAACAACACCCACCGCGGCCTCCCAAACCCAACCAAGCTGCGATGGGCTTGTACAAGACCAAGGAGCAGGCAAACGAGGTGACGTATGCGAAATGCCAAGCCGAAATTGCGTTGTGCGACCTGGCATGGTCCACTCACTTGAAGTACTCGTTGAACCTGACAAAGCAGTGCCTAGCCTGGTTCCTGTTGGGGAAGCGAGGATCGTAGGGGGCTGTGATAACCTGCACACATCCCAAGGTTCAAGGCCAACGGCTTAGCCTTAGGGTTTCAGTGTGCGCGGCAGGCGCCTGCCCATGCATGGGCAAAACGCAACGTGACGACATGCACGTGTGGCCTTGAAGCCGCAAGGCCTGGCTTTTGAGTGTGCCTTAGTTTGGTTGTGTTGTGCAGGTTATGAACGCGTGTTCAGTATGTAACAGGACCGTTTGCGCACCTCGGGCTCCAAAAAGTCCGCAAGCTTTGAGCCATCCTGCACAACAAGATAGACGAGAGCCACGTCAGCTTCCACAGGAACAGTCAAGTTCCAGGCAACACTAATGGGCCTGCACTGTTGGCAGCACACAAGCAAGCGCACCTCGCCGGCAATCTTGCTAACAACGTCGTTAACAACCTCCTCCTTTAGCGCCTCCAGCTCATCCGGTGAGAGAGACTGCATCAAGAAACCAAGGAAAGGCAGGTTTAGACACCAGCTATCAGGTGGCAAGCAACGAGTTGAAAGCGCGTTCTGCGAGCATACAGCGTACAGCGCACCTCGAGCGTTGCAGCCTTTCCGTGCGCTTTGGCCTTGGGAGGGGGAGGGGGAGGAGCCTGTTTATAGAAAGACACAGCGGCTCCGCACTTCAGTCCAGCTGTGTCTATACGTCAAAGCAGCAGGGCTGGCACAAACAGGATTTGTGTAGTCACCTGGTGCTCCTCCTCCGGCAGAGCCTCCGCCTGGCAAGATACCTGGTTGCCCATGCTTTCCGAGTTGTATCTGCGAGCTCTCACAGTACGGGTGTGCTATACCAACGCCCTCGTGAAGTGGGCGCGCGTGAAGTCACAGAGGTGTCGGAGGAGGTACTGATTTCGTACTACACTTGTGCTGGCAAAATGTAAAAATGGAGTTGGTAGAGTGCACAAAAGAGGGCTGCAGACGCATACCTCACATCAGAGGACGCCACTGCTGCTCCCTCGCGTAATACACAAGTTCCCCTAGCTTCTGCGCGTTTTCAAGGGCGCTAATGATCCTGGTAGGGACGCAAATGGACAATCCGTGCCGTGGCCATACAGCTATGCGAACAGTCACTGAGCTCAACACACTACTCATACTCATAACCTTTTGTTCAGGGGCTCATGCGTGAACATGCGTCTGAGGGGGTTTTATCGCCGGTTATTTGCACTGGCCAGCAGCCCTGGCGACAAGAACAAGACGGAAACGCATACTAGCAGCAAGGTGCAAGCCTGCGCACGGATTCAGCGCCCGCCCTGCTGCTGGAATGGGGACGTTGGTGATCAGGATGCAGTAGGGTACCCGTGGCGCACCATGTCCCCTGGTGATGCTGGAACTGCCCGCCGCGACACTATGCAGCGCATACAGCTCCAGCAGCAGGCTCGAATTATGACACCTGCTGGTGAGCGCACATCACCCCGCATCACCATTTACAGTTTCTACGACAGTCATCCCCGGACGACCCTCCCCCCACGCCCCCCCATAAGCGGGGCGCCTGCACGCAAGTGGCGTGGCCGTGCGCCCCAGCCTCCCTTATTGATTAGTCCAGGAGCAAAACAAATCAAGTCGTCAAGCAATGCCCGGGGAGCTAATTCAGCAGTGTCGTGGTCTGCAGAGGTGTGCAGGAGCATTGCGCGCGACACGTTACTGCGCAGGCGCCCATGCAAGTAGCCTCTCGACGTCTCAGCACACGCTGAGTCATGCACCCGCATGCAACGTGTGCGGCACACCATGTCCCTGGCTGGTATGCGCCAGACAGCAGGTGCTGCTGAGGCAACTCTAAACTAGCATGTACAACCAGCAGAATACACCGGTGCACTACCGTGGTGCACTACCACATGTGCGAAAACGCTTGTTATTGCTATTTGCAAGAGGCAACCGGATACACCAAACATGAACACCATACACACTACAAAGCCATCAAAGAATGCACACAAACACAGTCACGAAGTCATCTGGTTGTGCGGGGGCTGGGGCTGCTGCGGGGTGCTGGGTGGCGGCCCGAGCAGAACCCTGCGCACACCCCTTGCATGGGGAGGGGCATTCAACCTACGTCCGCATCCTGCGCCACTCCACGGGCGACCTTGAAGTGCTCACTCAGTAGCAAGGCAAGTACAGCAGCATTCATGCTCCATTCACAGGCGAAGCTACAGACAACGGCTTTGAGCAATATGTGGATGGCGTCTGGCCTAGTGTGCAGCGCTCCTTCGCGCGGGGCCAAGAGCCCAGGGCCCAAAGCACCAAAACAATGACGTTAGACCCGCAAGGGCAGCGGCGGCAAGCAACACGCATATCAACATACGGCCAGGCTGGCCAGAAACTCCAGGACGCAGACTCCATGCAGGTGGCATTCGGATGTTGGGATACCTAGCAGCAGCAGCAGCAGCAGCAGCAAGTAAGCAGTAGAGAGTACAGTAGCAAGTGCAGCATTTCAATTCATCCATGTCAGCAGCCGACTAGTGTGTGGCTACGCATTCAATGTGGGCCTGGCAGGTATAGCTCGATAGTGAGCGGCGCTGGCTCACCAGCGCCCGTACGTTTAGTGCGTATACGTGTGGGCCTGCATCGGCGAGCTCAGCATTATCAATTGTCGGAGTACCTAGCTGCCAATACTGAGCGTTGAATGCCGGCCATACGCGGATATAGAACGCTGCCGCCGCCGCCGCCGCCGCCGCCGCCGCCGCAGCAGCAGCACCTGTCATGCCAGCAGCGTCCTGCGATTGCGGCGAGCGCGGCTGACCTGACGCCAACACACTGCATGGCTGTGTGGCTCCATGCAGCAGCCAACAGGGTGGGTGGGTGAAGCAAATGCATGGGTGAAGTGGGTGGGTGGGTGGTTCAAGCGGTGGTGGCGTTGAGATGCTTGTTGGCGTCGCTGGGGCGTGGTGGCGCTGCCTGCCCCCGCATGAGTAGGCTCACCATCTCCGCGGCGGCGCGCGGGATGGCGGTGCCGGGACCGTAGATAGCCGCCACGCCTGCAGCACGCAGACACACCAGCAGTGTGCACTGCTTACATGCTTCTACTGTTGTTAAATGTCATCATGTTGTGGCTTCTATGCATGCACCATCACGGAAGCCTCCAACACTGGCATTGAGGAGAGGCGGTATGTACGATATTCACAGCGGACACTCAAAGGGCGGGCCTCATGCATCCGCTCATGCATGCAGTCTGTGGACTCATCGGCCAGCGGGGTGGGGAAGGCTTCCGTGCTGATACATGCATTGCTTCCACCCCGCCCGCCAGCCGGAAGCCTAGCATTAGGGTTGTCCACAGAGAGGTTGGAAATGCCAGCAAGGCACATGTGCATGCGTGTGCATGTAGCCTTGTGCATGTGCACATGCTTGGGGATTAGGAGTTAAGGGGATCCGAGCAGCCAGTAATGCGTGGCGGAGTAACGCGAATACCAATGCAGGTGCGCGCCTCTAAGTAGCAGCAGTAGTAGCAGCAGCAGTAGACGCACAAACGCACCTGCGTCGAAGAGTGCCTTGTGGTCGGGGTCTGGGATGATGCCGCCCACCACCACCATCACGTGGCCCATGCCGGCGGCGCGCAGCTCGTCCATCAGCGCAGGCACCAGCGTCCTGCCATGGCCCCGCCCAGGCACGCACACGCACACACACAGGCACGCATGCACACATGCACATGTCAGGTGCAGCTCCTATCCTCACGCGCCGCACGGCCGTACAAGAATCATGCTGCACGGCGCCACGGGCGACTCTTCCTGACACATCGGCACACTGCAGCACTACTCGTGTTGTAAAAGCCCTCCCCGTTTGATTTCGCGTTGGACCGGCCCATTGGCCAAGCTGGTTGCCGTTACAGGCGCCGTGCTGATGCGCAGCCCACTAGCGCACCCACCTAAGGGCTGCGAGGCTGCTTGGTGTGACCCTTCTGATCATTACCCTACTGGCGCACCATCAGTGTTTGATTTGGAGCGGCATTGCATTTGAACGCATCAAGGAGCATGCACATGCATACTCCGCTGCGTCGCCTCACTTGTGGCCGGCCGCTTGTGACGAGACGCCGACGATGTGCACGTCTGCGTCCGCTGCCTGTCGCGCCACCTCCCCGGGTGTCATGAACAGCGGGCTGACGTCCACGTCAAAGCCAAGGTCCGCCAGCCCCGCCGCCATCACCTGCACCACGCATGATGCGGTACAGCGGTACAGAAGTGAGGGCGCTGCAGCGGGTAAGGCAGTACAGCGGTGAGGCGGTACGCCCGTGAAGGCAGGGCACAGGGCAACTGCACAAACGCCCAGCGCAGCTGTTGCGCTGCACATCAGGGTACCGCATCGGGCTGCAGCGCTTCGGCTGTGGCAGGAGGAGGCAGGCTAGTGTGAAGCGCGAAGGCACCACGGCACCCTATATGTGGGTGTGGGGTTGGGTGACAAGCCGTTAGGATGTTGGGCGCATGCGCCGCATGCACTCTGCCTTTGCTGTAGTCAACACCACCAGCCTCCCTTCCTCTTGGACTCTATAAATCTGTTACTTGGTCACTCACTCGTGCACCTCTGTCGTGTCCGTCCTGGCCCATCTTGGCCACCAGGATGCGCGGCCGCCTGCCCGCCGCCGCCTCAAACTCCTTCACCGCCTCAAGCACCTTGGCCACCTGCACACACACACGCACATGCACACGCCCGGGCAGCACGCACAGGCAAGCGCAGGTTGCTGAGGAACGGAGGGAGGGTGTGTGTGGCACGAGGGCAAGGGGGGAAGCGTGAGATTCCTGTGGGTGGAAGTGTTACATATCCACATAGCAACTCTCCACAGTCAATCTCTCTGTATAACGCGTGACTTCAAGTACAGGGTGGTTACCTCAGGGTCACTGTCTCCGCCGCGCTCGGCCGCGTACACGCCGCCGCGCACGCCGCCCACCGCGGCGTGGCGGCCCCACACGTCCTCCAGCGCCTGGCTGATCTCACCCAGCGTGCAGCGCTCGCGCGCCGCCTGCAGCAGCAGCAGCGGAGGGGAGAGGAGAGGCACGCACAACAGGCATTCGAGGGGTGACATCCCGGAGATCATGCACGGGTGCGGATTGGAAATGACACTCTCTGATGACCCTCCTCCATCACCCCCACATGCAGCAGGGGAGAGGAGCGCGCAACAGGCATTCGAGAGGTCCGGAGATGCATAGGCGTATAGCGATGGCAGTAGGATCAAGTAGGATCACTTGGGGTTGATGGAGGAGGGTCATCATGAACACGTAGATCAACCTCCTCCATCACCCCCACATGATCCTACTTGATGGACCTGGGTGACCCCTGCACAACCCCTACATGGACCCTTGCATCATCCTCCTTCAGAAGCCTGCACTGACCAGTGCATCACCCTCCTTGCTGGCCCTTTCGTTGGGCTGGCTGGGAGAAGAAGCTCTTGTTGGTAGGCCCTGGAAACTGATGCCATGATGGCGTGATTGCCCTTAGTGGAAGCTGATGGTGTTGGCCCAGTCAGCCACAGCTCTGACAACCGTGTGCCGCCTGCCTGCTCGCGCTTTGTGCATGTTGCGGTGTGGCATGTGACAACATCGCACACAAAACACACACGACTGACGTCCGCACACGGCTACGCGCCCCATCAGAAGGCTCCCCGCCCTACCCCCCGGACGTTCCCCCCGCACCCTGCCCCACTCCCACCAGTGCCCCTTCGTCCCGCACATTATCTCACCCGGCAGCCAGACGGCCCAACACGCGTCAGGCGCCCCAGTTATGTTTCCCTGGAATTTGTGCCCCTCTGCTGCCCCCGACTCCCCCCCGCCCCCCGCCCCCCCTGGTCTCTCATCACCTGCACTGCCAGCGCCAGCAGGTTGGTGCGGGTGGCTCCCTCCACCACGGGCTCCTTAGCCGCCTCACGCAGCGCCGCCAGCGCCGCCGCCACGTACGAGTTATCACGCTTGGCCTTGGCGGCGGCGATGCGCTCAACCTGCATGTGACACAACGAATGACGTAATTCATGATGTGGCTATGAACGGAGGGACGTGGAGGGGCGGCAGGCGTGTTGGAGTGGGGAGGGACGCACCAGTGTGATGCGCGGTGCTAGCAGGGTGGTAGGATATGTCATATGTGCATGGGACACACGCTCCTCAGTGGCTTGACATGGGCGATGCACACGGTGATGGCGAGAGCGTTGCGAATTTGCGGTGCTCACTCCTGACTGCGAAACCTCCTCGCATCCAGAATCCAATCAGGCAAGCCTCATTGCGCCTCATTGCCAAGCGCCTCACCCGCACCTGGCTGACAGCCAGTGTGTCTACAACGAGCTACAGCTGTCAAATGCCTGCCATCCTGCCCACACCCGCGCCCGCACCCTGAACACCCCTAATCCAATGCCCTGAACAACCCCATCACCCTACACCCGGCAGGCGCCCCCCCGCACCCACCTACCTGTTTGACCTTGACGGCGGTGTTGTCGATCAGGCGCACAGGGATCGGGTCAGCTGCATGAAATACACACCACACAGACACACAATACACACAGTGTTTATGTGGCATGCCCCTTGGGCGCCCTTTCTGACACAGTGTTGATGTGGATCCAGTGGCGTTCATGGCGTTCCTTGCTGGCATGGCCTTGTGACGCTGCTGATGGTATGGATGGGCGTTCCAGTGGCGTTCATGGTGTGACCGCGCTGCTCCGCTCAGCCTCCTGCCCAGCCTGAGTTCCGCTCAGCCCAAGCCAATCTCCTGCTCAGCCCTCTCTCTCAGCCCAGCCTGCTGCGCAGTGCTCTCACCCTTGATGTCCTTGTTGATGAACTTGTTGACACCCACGATGACCTGCTGCCCGCTGTCAATACGCGCCTGCTGCCGGGCGGCACACTCCTCAATACGAGCCTGCGCGCAGGGGCAGGGGCGCACACGTGCACACACACCTCGCTCACCATCGGTCAGGTCAGGTGCAGTCTCTATCCATATGCATACGCATATGCACTCCGCACGGCCCCACGGGAACCGCACTGCAGGCGCTCTTTCTGTGAACCCTAGCCCTAGAACCCTGAACCCCATAGACTTGTGTTAGAGCACAGGCAGGTGTGTTGTTATGAATGTGTGTTCCCATGGAGCCATGCAGTGCGCTTCCGTTGGGCAGCAGGTGCGTGTTCGTGTGCCCCATGGAAAGCTTGGAGGTCAACGTCCAGATCATCTGCCGCTGTTGAAATGAGATCATTACAAATCCCACAGCCGCAGATGATCTGGATGCTGACACCCAAGCTTTGCATGGGGCATACGAACACCGCATGGCGCGCCACACCCTCATGACGACACCACACTGAGCGTGCTGCTGCAGTGATGGCTGGGGCTAAGCCGCTCAAGCCCGGCCGAGCAGCCAGGCAGCTGCCTCACAGTGTCCCATATTTCCACGCACAGCACCTCAATGCCGGCGAGCACAGCGTCAAGCAATAAAGACATCGTCGCAACAGAATCCATGGCCCGCATTTGCAGGTCGTTTGGGGCTTGCTGTCGAGATGTACAGCACGTGATGGCTCACCTTGGGCAGCCCCGACACGATGGCGTTGGTCATGCCCCCCAGCTCCTCAACCTCCCGCACCAGCGCCTCAGCGCCAGACTCCATCTCTGCATGCACCCACGCGCACACATGTTGGCATGTGCACAAACACATGCATATGCTATTGCGCACAGCGGTTTTGTCCGGCTGCCTAGCGCCTAGCATCCCCACTTGACCCATCTACACGCGTGCCGCATTCCGGGGTTGACCCATCTACCAGACTGTCTACCCAGCAGAGGTGGTATCCATCTTTATATCCACCCATTATCCACCCATTATCCACCGGTACCTGAGGTGAGCTTCTCCATGAAGAAGCTTCCCGCCCAGGGGTCGGCCACCGCCGTCACCCCGCTCTCCTCCGCGATGATGATCTGCACACGCACACCACTTGCCACACGCATGGTTGGCTGGTTATTGACGTAGGCTCATATAGTGATGTACTGATGTCACATGCATGCACCCATACATACGCCAGTGAGCCAGGCCCCCTCCCCCCCCTCCCGCCCCCCCAAACACACACATGCGTGCGCGTGTATGAATTAGGTATGCGGGGCTTGCGAGCACCGCAGGTTGTAGTTCAACCCAAGCAAGGGCTGTGCCATACGATGTACCACAAACAGGGCGGAAGCTGGTGCTGGTGCTGTCATACCTGCATGCAGCCTACCATGTCACATGTAATGCATACGCACGAAGCACTTTGTGAGTGGTGACCCACCCACCCCCGCACACACGCGCCGTCCCGTACCTGCGTGTTGCGCGCGAGGCGCGCTGAGAAATCTGTGGGCAGCGCGATGGCCTCGTCGAAGGAGTTGGTGTGCAGTGACTGCGTGCCCCCCAGCACCGCACTCAGCGCCTCCAGCGTGGTGCGGACGATGTTGTTGTAGGGGTCCTGGGGGGGGGAGCGGGCAGGGGGTGCAGGGGGAGGGGGAGCCACATGTTGTGTACAAGGGGCAGGGTGAGCGAGTGGCACAGCAGCACCCTCACCGAACACACATTGAAAGGCCACACTGGTGCCAGAGACGGTTGTTTGCATCCTGGGCAGGTGATGAGGAGCCGCAGAGCGAGCTGGTATGGTGGTATGCAGCGTACCGTGCCGTGCACAGGTCACCAACACAGGTGCGGTACAGGCACCCTGTGGCAGCTGCACGACCCGTTGCGACCGCGATTGTACCGCAACGCCTGTGCACGCCGCGTGTTAAGATTAGGGATAAGGTCTGCAGGGATCAGTCGTCCTTTCCGCAGGTGTTCAGGGGTCACTCCCTCCCAGCCGCTCCCTCATACCTGGGCAGTCAGGCTGTAGCCGCTCGTCTGGCAGTGTGTGCGCAGCACCATCGAGTTTTCGTTCTTGGGGCTGAACCTGCAGGCCAACCCACACGCATTCCCAGAACAGCACACGCGCACGGCGCACATGGACTTGGTACTGGGCATGAATGCTGTGCACATCGCATGTATGCCCCACAGCGAGCACGCATGCATGATACGATACTGCAGCGTGATCAAGGCCGCCCCCCCCACGCCACTGCCCCTCCTCCAGTTCTCCCCTCGGAAGTGGTCAGTGGGCCCACCGCGCCCCCCCCCCCTCCGCCACCGTCCCCCCCCACCACCACCGCCACCACCACCGGCCCCCTCTGAAG
>BDDA01000560.1:40790-51590 GCA_001662385.1 Chlamydomonas asymmetrica
CCACTGCTACTTTACTAGCCTCTGCCTGCTGGACACCTGCCTCCTTTGCCATACTAAGCGCATGCTTGCACGGGTCGCCCCGCCACCATGCCCGCTGCTGGCCCGATGCACCCCACCTCCAATCCATCCTGCTACCCAAGCATGGTTCAGGATGTGCCATGGCGTGGAGGTTGCAGTGCATGTACTGCTTATCAGCAGAGGGTCGCACACAGTCCAACCATCTGCTGCACCCTAATAGGAGGGGCGAAGCTGCTAGACGAGTGCGCTGCCATGCCCGAGTCAAGTGGCGCGTTCTGCAGTAGTTCCCTAAACATGGCCATAGAAGACACTGTCAACTTCAATTTTTGAGTGCAACACGGAACGTTCTGCACGTTGGTGCCTGGTGTGACAACGCGCCTTGCCTTCATGTCCTCAACGCTGTCGACGGCGACGCCTGCCATGCCAACGTCACCGGACACGCGTGGGTGGTCCGAGTCGTAGCCACGATGCGTGGCCAGGTCAAACGCAACGCTCAGGCCCATTTGACCAGCTGCAAGGTTTTTCTGCGGGGTGCAGCGCACGGCACAAGCAGACGTACTTTGACTTGCGACGATCGGCCAGCGTGCGAGCGCTGAGTACAACTGTGAAGTTATCATGCTACCAGAGTAAAGTTCAGGTCAATGGTTTGTGTCACAGTAAGGTACAGGAAGAGCTGGCTCCGGTGACGTTGCAGGTTGTGCGCTGGAGCACGTGCACGTGCAGTGTACCTTGTAAAACGCGTTCGATTCCTCCGCGGTCGAGAAGCCCGCATACTGGCGAATAGTCCAGGGCTTGGAGGTGTACATGGACGCGTATGGGCCACGTGCAAATGGATACACGCCTGGCAGCTGCGACCAGTGCCAGTGGCAAGCATTGCGGCGACAGTGTTGCACACGTATCCAGTGCCCAGAACAAGAACCAGACGCGTCTAGCAAGTCCTAAAGCTCACTTTCAGCACGAAGCACGTGGTCCTTCAGTACCACTACACGCCAGCAAATGCAATGCACGGGCTCCGAAAACCAGCACTGACTGCGAAGTACGTTCCCACTGGTCAGACGCACCTCATCCAGGTTTGCTTCAAGGCCCTCCAGGTCATTTCGTGTGTATACAGGCTTCAAGTCGATGTTCTGCACCGACAAGCACTCAGGCAGATGAGAGTAAGGGCGTGGGAATCAACAAGGTGTCGCCGAAATAGTTCCGTCCGCTTACGCAAGCCATGCACCATTGGCGTCAATGCGGCACGGAACTGAGCACGAGCGAGTAAGCTGACGCGCGGGCATGAACACTTTCCAACACCAGCAAGTGTGATTGTTGACTCCGACAGCAGGCACTTACGTCAAGCGTTTTGTGCGCAAGGGCCTTGTATGGGTCGGCGCCTTTGAGCTCTTTATTTGCTTTCTTCTCCCAAGCAGCGATATTAGCGGCCAGAGTCGAGGCGTGGCGCGTTATTTGCAAAAGAGCAGGCAGACTACATGATGCAGCTTTGGGCAGGACCTGCGCCAGTAGGAAGCCACTGTGCAGCACTGAAGGCTGCATGACAACGCCTTCCCCTGCGATGCGGTGTAGGAGTTTCAAGGGTGCAGCGCTCAATACTGGTGTATGCGTATACAGTGCCGAAGCGTGCCCAAGTACGTGTCGTTTGGGTGCTGGAAGTTTGTGGGAGCAAGCGGTCAGCCAGGGAGCGGGTATCACTTGCTCTTTGGGTCATGTCTCTTTGTGTGCCCTTGTCAGTGGACCGCCTTTTCAATTTGCAATGCAAAGGGCGAGACCACCAAAAGTGTGGCCATTGGTATCGCAATTTGTGCAGAACATAAGAACGCAGTTGCTGAGCGCCTTCTATACAGGCCCGTATCCTGGATACAGTACTTGCATAGCGCAGAAGCTGTAAGTCTATAGGGGCGAATAGGACCGCGATAGTTGCAATTCATACGACCCATTTGGTTATTAAAATACAGGACTAATGGCGGAGACAGCTGAGGCGGAGCAGCCAGTGATGGCTCCTGAACCTCTGCCTCCAGCCCCTGACACTGCACCCTCCCTTGCACAAGCACCAGGTCCTGTAGAGCAGCCCGGGACAACAGCTGTGGCACCGAACGATGCAGCACAGCCCAATACAACAAGCAGCAGTTCTGGCGAAAACGTGGAGTTCAAGATACAGTTCGGGAAGGAGTCCCGGGATGTGAAGGTGGGGCACCCGCAATGTTGTCGTTTGCCTGCAACTGGTTGTTTTGCGTGCGCTTGTGAGCCGTGTGCGTCAGCAGACAACGTCGGCATTGCCCATATTCTGGTGTACTGAACGGTTTTCACTGCTTGCACCTGCACACCAACAACCGTGCGCTTGCCCCTCACAGCGACCGTACGAGTCCACAGTAAGCGACTTGAAGAACGAGATAGAGAAGACTTTGGGTAAGACATGAGGTACCCATGCCCTGCACAGTGCTTCTCAAATGCAGTGCTTAGTGGATGTGTGCCTTTGCACAGCCTCACGCTGTGCGCCCGATTCCCCAGCAACCCGGAATTGTTGGCGGCAAGCCCTGACGGGTGCCCCGTCTACTTCGTTGCAGGGATACCTGTGAAAATGCAGAAGCTGATGTATAAGGGCACGTCCATAAAGGACGACTTGGTCACGCTACGGCAGGTGAGTATGACATGGCCGCGCGGCACATCGCGCCTACGATCTGCTTTACTGGCGCTTGTCTGGCTCTCCTGCAGCTAGCATTTCCTGGGTTGCGCTGCAGCAGTCCACCTGCACTTGTCCAGATCTACTTGTTCCATCTGCAGGGCGCTGAGTAAATGCGCACGCCTGAGTGAGCGCGTACCTCCCGCGGGACCCATCGGGGTGTTTTGCGTGGTTGGTTGTCCGACTCGCTGCGGCTGCTGCTGTCATCATACTTACCCCACCCTCAGGCAGGCCTGAAGAGCGGCACCAAGGTGCTCCTTATCGGCAGCGTCCCGGCCGCGGCCGCTACCCCCGGCGCGCCTGCCGGCAGCCAAGGCGCCAAGGCGGACGCGGCCGCCAACTGGGACGAGACCAAGTCTGACGAGCCGCTCTCCAAGCAGCAGGCGCATGCCAAGGCAAGCAAGGATGTCGATGCCGCTGTCTTGGGCTAGCCAGCAGTGTCCTTGCTTGCCCAAGCTGTGCCATTGATGCAGCAGGCGATGGCGCATTGGGTGTGCGTGGAGGTCCTGCAACACGCGCGGGTGCACATTTCGTATATACAGCATTTGTTCGCCACCATAGCCTAATGATGTCCACCCTGCTTCGGGGTACGCATGCGATCTGTCCACAGTGCATGGACCAGCGCTCCATGGCGCGCCTTGTCAGTCATTATCGGAGGGTCGGTGCATGGGCACGCGCAGCGCGCCATGGTTTGCGGCGATGCCGCGCCGAGTGCATGCGAGAGTGTGGTGTGCATGCAGGGTGCGTGTACATAGGCATGCGTACGTGTGCCTAGGCGTGCTGCTGGTAGCGTGATCGTTCTGGATGTACTGGATGTACTGTGTGTACTGCATACAGGTCCTGGCCAAGGGGAAGCCGGAAGATGCAATGCCTGGCATCAAGGATAAGCAGGTGAGGCTTTCACTCCGTGTGCAGTTGCACATGCATATGTGCATGCGCATGTGTGCATGCAGAGGGGAGACTGGGGAAGAATACGGTCCGAGAGGTGGCAGGGAAATACTTTGTGACGAGGAGTCCTTGACAGGTGGTGAGGTGGCCATGTGTGCGCTGTGTGACATGTGGCTGTGCGCAGGTGCCGCTGACGGACACCATCACCGCAATACACGGCCTCCTCAACTCACAGGGCAACAAGGTGCGCCGCCATCCAGTACATCCAGTACACCACATACCACCATGCATCGCACCGCTGCCATCACGCCCGCATGCCGGTCCTCGCTCCCTCGTGAACCGCCAAGCGCGTGCACGATGCAAACCAAGCAGCGCTGCATGTGACCAACTCGCCTTGCGCTGTGTGCGCCTCCCGCGCCTGCACTGAGCCGTATCGCTCGGTCCTCTTTCGAGCAACACCAACCTCAACCCGGCACCACCAATGCATATCAATGTATCATACAGGCTGAGCCTTGGGCTACACCTCCTGTAAGCCTCTTTCCTTCTCACATGCCATGCATGCCATCGTGCGTGTGGGTGCCGATCTGGGTCAGGTGCGGCTGACGTTCAAGGCCGATCTGGGTCAGCTGTGGGTGGGCTCCGCCACCTCCACACAGAAGGTGCCGTACAGCAGCATCACAAAGATCGAGGCGGTGCCCATCCAGGCAAGTGGATCAGGCATGTGATGGCTGCCCGGCCCCTACAGTCCGTCGGGGGCGGGGGCTGTTCTCGATGTCCTCCCAGCGCACACTGGTACATCGACCACAAGCTCTTGCTGGTATCCCAAGTGAAAAACCTCATCACTTTTTCACTTGGTACACCAGCAAGACCCCACAGTCGGTGCCGGTACGCGCTGGGAAACAAATGACAGCCTCAGCCCCCGCCAGACTGTAGGGGATCTCTCTGAATCTGTGCAGGGCGACGAGCCTCTCGGTCCATTGTTGCCTCCCCTGGACTTCATTGACCCCCCTATAACTCCTTCAGCCCTCTGCCATTTGTGAGCTCCCCCTGAACGCATGTACCGCATCCTGCACGCGTGCATGTCAGTGTGGGATGTGTGTATGTTGCATAGCACACTGCTCGCTACACCCCCAGTATTGTGCCTGGTTAACGCTCTTTTTCATCAATTACATCCGGGTAATATTCACGACAGCAGAAAATTTAGCGAGGCGTGATGATCAAGTCTGCTGCTTCATGCCAGCCCACGTGGACCCCAAGCCCCCCCCCCCCCGCTTATGTGTTCCTGCGTGTACTGCATGCTGTGCTGCATGTGACCCCCTACAGGGGGAAGAGGAGTACAGCATCGTGTCACTGGCGCTGGGCACCACCACCAACTCCAAGCTCTGGCTCTACTACTTCCCCAGCCAGTACGTGGCGGGGCTCAAGATACGCATCCTGGGAGTGGCATCGCTGATCTGAGATCTGATTCGACCACCCGAGCTATCTGAGCATCTAATCATTGTACATTACTGAGACCATCATGATAAATGAATGGATGATAGCTCAGCCATTGCTGACAACGGGGTAGCTTCCGTAGGTATGATCGGGTGCATGGCGACGAGGGGGACGCGGGCCGGCGTGTGTGATCGGTGTGGCGGGGCGCATGCGGATGCTGAGTGTCGACACTACCGGCAGCACCCCCGCGCGTTATGACTCATGTGCCCGTACGATGCACATGGCAGCCACCAACGGTTATGGTAAGGATTACATCGTGTCATACGTGGGTGGGTTGGACCATAGGTGGGTGGGTGGGTGGGTGGGTGTGTTTGCTTTGTCGAGTTGGGCCGGCAGGCTACCGCCTAATGCGTGTGTGCACCGGTGTTGCAATCATTGCCGGCTCTCCCCCCGGATGAAGGCTTTTTAGGGCGAACGCATACCTTTTCCGCAGTGTGCAGCTGTCCACCGCAACGCTCTGGCGTTGTTGGTTGGCGTATGGTTTTGCCCACACCACCTTTGCATTCGTGCCATATTACCAAGCACCCGACCACTCAGCCGTGCAAGTTCATCTGGCCCCTCCTGTGGGCAACAGTCAAGTGAAGGGCACAACTGCCGCGGCCTGCCCGTACAACCGATGCAGCTCCTCCCAAACTCAACGAGCTAACTGCCGCCACCTGCCACGTGCACCGAACGCCTAATACTGTTGCCATGCTCGCAACGCATGTTTTCTTCGGGTGTAGCCAAAGCCTGAGCCACACCAGAGGCGGCCTGCCTGTGCATTGCTCCATGCATCGAGTGTGCCGGTAGTCCATGTCGCACCCACCTCAAGCTGCTGATGCACCCGTGCATCACCCCGCCCCACCCCGGCCCGCCCCGCGCCCCTGCACAGCATTGCCATATCGGTGTGACCTTGCGCACCGCTGCGCCGCCAATGGCCTCGGCGCCACGCCAGCGCCAACCGTGCACGACTGATTGGGGCAAGGCCCTACGCGTGTGGAGGCCTCCCGATCATGTGCCTCCCTCCGCCCTCACAATGAATGCGGTACGCAGTATGCCATTTCGGGTGTCATGCGATTGCGTGTGTCTCCTGTCATAGTGTTTTGTTGCCCGGCCGCCGCCGTTGACCATGCGTCCATGCCTGCTGTTGGCGTTTTCGTTCGGGCACCCAGTCGCCGCACCGACGTTGTCACGTCTGGCGCACTCGCCCCACGCACAGGCTGTTGTACTGGCTAGCGCACAGCGCATGCACATGCATCCATCATTGTACACGATATTTGTATTTTGGCTCCCAGAGCTGTCAGCACAACGCACGATGCGTCGTGCACTCAGGCATGCGCACGGTATTGCACTGGCGCCAGATCTGGCCGTCATCCAACCACGCTTTGCCATGCACCCAGCATCGCTTTTGTGCGGGAACCACAAGTGCGCATGCGCCCCCGGGCCCAGCCTTCCTCATCGCCTGCTGTGCGTATGCATGGGCCGCATCGCACGCGCTGCAATGACGCCACCGCACGAATCCTCCCCTTGCCGTCACCAGATGTAAAACCAATCAATCATGCCTGCATGCACAATGCCGGCCTGATGGCGGAAGGCTTGTTGGGTTTGTCGGGTCTGCCAGCATGCATCGGTGCCTTCCGCACACCACCACCACCATGGTCGACTTCACGTCACTTGGCCAATCAGGCCATTCATGGATGGCGGTAGTGCACAAAAAGTGGTGTGTGGGGTGTGGTGGTGCGTGTGTGAGCGGGCGTGTACGTGATTTGTATACCACCAGCATGTGTCATGTCAGTCAGGGAGCCACTGGGGGGCTGCCTGTACACGGAATGCTTGTGACTTTGTCAGACCGACAGATGTGGTGGCATTCAACCGTGGTGCCCACCGTGGCAACTAGGGTACCTGCTGCTGCTGCTGCTGCTGCTGCTTTGCCTCGCTGAGCACATACAACAGTAGGTCGTCGCACACTCTGCCACGTGGCTAGTGGCTAGTGGTTTGTGTTGTGTGTATCACAACTTGTGACGCGGGCTCAGCTCGAGGCGGGCCAACATTGAATTTTGGCGCGGGCTCGGCAGACTGGTGCATGTTGCGTTATGAATCAGTACTGCAGGTGCAAGCATGTTGCAGGCACGAGTGAGTGCACAACTGCACATAGGCCGAGCAGGAGGTGCAGCGGGCTGCATATAAACCATGCAAACGACACCCACCAACAAGTGAACGGCAAAGAGGACTGAAACGCAATGCAGCAAGGGGAAGGAACACAATTGTCACATGAATTGTGGCATACCGCATACACATTGCGTGCACACAAGGGGGTCTGCGTAACACAGCATGTGCATATAATACGCCAGGCGGTATCCGCAACCGCGCCCAGATGAACGCGGCGATGCCGTGCGCAAGTGTGTGTGTGCACGATTGTGTTGCTGGTGCTGTGCCTGCATGCCGCATGCGCTTCCTGCCTGGTTCCGCACAGTACAGGCGGAAGGTACTACATGAGTGTGGGTGGCAGATACCAAATAAGGCTAATAGACACAAGATGGATAGCAGTCGGTCAGTGGTCATGCCGGCACTGAGGGCCATGGATGTGTTGCGGCCCGAGGTTGCTGCTGTCGCTGCTGCTGCATGCATCGGTGGCCTCACTGCCGCCTTGTTCGGTGCGCAGCTCGCCGCTGCCACCTGCATGCCCCGTTGGCTGCTGATGCTGATGTTGATGTTGATGCTGATGGGCGGCATGATGCTGCGAATGCATTTCCTGCTGGGTTGGGGATGGTGGCCGGGCATGCGAGTGAGCTAGTGATTCCTGTGTGACGGTCTGCTGCAACCTTGATGGCGGGGACGGGGGCTGCGTCATGGACGAGCCAGGAGGGGATGGCAGGCTTGCGGACACGGGCGTTGGCGGTTGACGCGAGGCAGCCGACTCCGCGGCTGCGCCTTGCTCGCCACTGTTGGGCTGCGGTGGCGGCTGCCGCGTGCGTTGCCGGCCTAGCGGCGGCGATGCGCTCCTAGGTGCGGTCCTGCTGAGGCCGCGGTCCCGCAGGGCGCGGATGTACGCCCGCATGTACTGCAGCTTGTACTTCCCCAGGCGGTACAGATAGTCCCATGTGTAGATGCCTGACTGATGCAGGTCGTCAAAGCTCAGCCTGAACGCATTGGTGAGGCCAGGAAAAGCATGCAGGGCGACGCACAAGGAGAACTGTATGGATGGAGGCACAACGTACGCAACCACGCACATGCAGAGGATTCGGCCGTGTTTGTGAAGCAGCAGGCGGATGCACTAGTCCTACATGTGGCACACCAATCGTCACGCGTGGGGTGTGATGACTGCCAGGAGGGAGCGGCCGCAGGCGGTTCGGGTCGATTGCTGCTACTATTCGGCGTTGCTGCCCCCCCCCCAGCACAACCTTCACAACCCTGGCACTGCACCCTGCTGGCAACCATCGATGCGCAACAAAGGATGAACGTGCAGCTTTGGCTAAAGAAAGCGGGAAGGGCGTAAGCTATTTCACCAGGCCAGCCTGCACGCGTGTGGAACGCAGTGAGCCCTGCCAGCGAGGCGCTCTGTGCTTTTGCTGCAACCGCTTTAGCTGGCCGGTCGCACCTCAGCGCATAGTTGCCAACAGGCTCCAAGCCCAAGATGCCAACGTGCCTCCTGCCAGACACAACCTGCAGCAAGCCATCATCATACCAGCTTCAAGCACTTCCGTCGACAAACACTGGTTGCGGTGCGGGATGCTAACAACAAACGCGAACGGGGTCAACGGCAATCATACCCTTGTTTGGCCTTTTAAGTCCATCCGTGTCGTGTCAGCACTTGGGCTATGCACCCTCAAATACTCTGCCGAGAGCTGAAAGCGCTGCCCATCCGCAAAGCCCACTTCGAGCTTCTGCAGCATGCATCGACAGCGGCAGGTCCACGAAAACGCACTTGGTGTATTACAAGGTGTAACGAAGGCAGTTGCACATACGTGAAATTCCTGAGACCTGTTGCATCGTCACCTTTTGGCGCTTGTTGAGCTTTATGTCAACGATGGCGGGGGTTGGCATCGACAGGTCGTGAGAGTGAGGCAGCGCGGAAAACGTGCTGAAGGGCAGGGAGTGCACAGCTGACAGTGCAAGGTGTGTGGACGTGATGGCAAGGTAGCCATGGCAGACCCTGTGCATACAGCGTGCTGCGCTTGAAGCCATGGAGCTGAGAACGAGCATCCCCAGCTGACCACCGAACGCGGCAGCACCAACCCGCCGCTTACAGCCCAAGTTAATGAACAGATACTCATGCAGCGGCTCTGATGGTTGTTGTTGATATGAAAACTACAAATACAAAAGCAATGGCTTTCAGGGTGAGTGCGTCCCGTGACCTCCCCTGAACGCAATTGCATCTGCTGTGAATAATAAGAAAGCAATCCAACAATGGGATGACCACGAATAAAATCAATCAATAAGCATTTGTTCACACACAGCTGTATCTTTGCCTGCGGGTTCTTGGCACTGCTCGTTTTGACCCCAGTCCACCACAAGACCACCTTGGCGCTTCGCACCACAGACTCGCACCTGACAGCTGATTGCTCCAATATGCGACTTTTCTTACTTGAACAGTCACTTGTCCAGGGCTATGCGTGCCGACCATAACAGAAATGGACCCGAGCTTCCTCTGTCCCTTCGTCTCCCCTTGACCAAACTCAGCACCTTGGCAGCTAGCAAAGCCAGCCGATGGCCATCAACGCCACGATTACGCTCGCCAACACCCAAAACATAACATTTCTACCTACTGACCCAACCTACGCTGCGCCACCACCACCGCCCCGAGCTGAGGCGGTCAGCCTCAAAAGCTGCCTCTCGGAGCCACCTGCGGACTGCGGGGGACAAGGAGTGCCGTTTGGCTGCTCCTGCAACTGCAGCGCCGGCTACAGCAACGATTTCAGGGTGAGACCCCGCCCTCACTCACTCGTGACACCCGTGTCGCAACCCAGTCGATGCATCATCCGCTCAGCGCTCTATCCTCGAGCTGAACAAGTCTTCAAGGTTATGCAGCAGAGATTCCAGCAGCGCCTTCTATGCTGTAGTGCACAAATTTTAACATGTGATGACATGTGTAATGTTGTGTCTTGCGCAGAATCTGCTGTCAGTGAAGTGGTGCGTGCCGACGTCCAGCCTGCCAGCCAGCGCACGTAGCGTGGACTTGTGGTCTCAGGGGAGCATAATCAACACCACCAACACAAACAGCACCAGCTCTCTCCACGGTGAGATCCTAGAGGTCAAACATCCCCCAAACAGAATGTGCTGGTTGGCTTGAATTTCACCACCGCTCCCGCACGGATTGTACCTTGCCTGTACGTCCAGTGTTACCTGTCCCGGCTTCGGCTGCTGCACCGGCATTCGTCTTGCTGTTTTGATGTGTTGAGCTAAGGTGTGCTGTGGCGTGTGGCAATGCATGTGTGTGTGTGCAACGCCTGCAGGCTTTGACGCCTGGTGCACCTCGACCATGGCGTTTGCCATCACCACCGCCATCTCCCTTGCCCTCGTGGTCGTCTTCTTGTGCTGCCTGTGGCGGCTGTGCATGAGGTGAGAGGGAGAATACGGGCGACAAGGATACCGGGTGATGCCAGTACCTGATGGGGCAGCCTTGAACAGCATGCATGCATTATTAATTAGGCCGATGCCAACAAGCCCTACGGATTTGTTTAAGCGCCCCCCCTCCCTGCCCCCACCCCCCCACACACACAAACAGCCACGCACGTCTGCAC
>BDDA01000560.1:52552-76643 GCA_001662385.1 Chlamydomonas asymmetrica
CACACATACATGCTTTTATTGCATCACAGCCCAGGAACCATGTCTATCATCATGTACACACACGCAACTTGCCCTCGAATAACGCATTACGAGCGTGCATGTGTGGTACCCTGCGTTGTGCAGGATTCGCAAGAAGCGGCAGATGGCTCAGAAGTACGGCGTGGCGCCGCCGCACGCCTCGTACACTGCCGGCGCTGCCGGGCTCCCCCTGCCCGGCTACGGCCCCTACCCCCTAGCCCACATCCAGCCACAACAGGCGCAGGAGGATCGGCGCCGCTGGCGGCATCGAGCCCACGGGGACAGCAGCAGCGGCGGCGGCGGCAGCAGCTCTTCGGAGGATGGTGGCTATCGCCGGCGCAACAACGATGGTGGTGGAGGTGATGGCGGCGGCGGAGGCAAGGGCTCCAGGAGGGGCAGGAAGCCTTCGTACGCGCGCCGAGCCACACATTTTCTCAAGGTGGGATTGCGATTGCATGGAAGATGCCTGCCTGCCTGGAGAAACACAGCTCGCTCCGTCTGCATGCCGTCAATTGCCATGGCTGCAGCAGCTTGCGCGCATGGGTACATGCACGCGTGTGGTTTCAGTGAGCCAGTGGACGGCAGGGGAGGTGGTCAGCGTGCAGGACATGAGAAAGATACAGAGATACAGACACGTACGGGGTGATGCGTGGATGAGGGACGGTCGTGTGAGTCAGCGCCACACCGACAGCTTCCGCAGTTCAGCCGGCTGCAATCTCAAATGGAATGAAGGAGCTGACTGTCCGCTTGCTCGTCCCAGCGCCCCTCTAACCCGCTCTCGACCCCATTGGCCAAGGTTGCGAGTCTTGCGGAAGCTTTGGCACCCCCTACTGGCCGCTGACGCTCAACGCTCCAGCTGTGATCTGGTGTGCCGTTGCATGTGTGTGACACCTTGACGGGTGTGCGCAGAAGTGGACGCGCACCAAGAGCGTGACCAACGCACGCCGGCTGACCAGCGGCGTGGCGGGCGGTTCAGGTGGAGTGCAGCTGGCGGCCGGTGGCGCGAGGGCCTCCGTGGCCATGGCGCAGCAGCTGGCAGCAATACAGCTCATGCAACTGAACCAGCAGCAGCAGCAGGCGTCACCCTCATCGGCCCACGCAGGGGGCTCTGCCCGGGCGCAGCCCTCGCCCTCCCTCATGAACATGATGGCGATGGCGTATGGCAGCGGGAAGCTTCCGCAGTACGATCAACATCTCACCGGCAAGGCCGGCGGTACCGCCAACGCCGCCATGCCCTCCGTGTATTTCAACCCCCTCTCCATGAATGAGATCTCCACCGGCGGGCAGGATATCCAGTACGCGCCGCCCGGCAACAGCTCCCTGCAATCCCTGCGGTACGACATGCAACCCAACGGCGGCGGCGCTGCGTCCTCCACACCCACGGCAGCCGCCCACATCCACTATGCTCCCAACCGCGCCCAGCAGCAGCAGTGGACGTCGCAGCCGGCCTCCCCCATGACCGCCAACAGCCCCTCCCGTAAGCTCAGCCGCCTGCACAGCGGCGGCTCGCAGCACCAGCGCATGTCGTCCGCCCCGCACCACTTCAACACAATCGATGCTGGCGCCCAACCAAGCGGTACTCCTCAGCACCAGGCCTATCCGCTGCAGGGAGGGTCTCCCATGGCCCTGACTGAACCCCACGCCGCTTTCAATGGTGGCAGCGGGGGCTCCCCCTATGCAGCGCCACCTTTTGACGCAGGCAGCGGCAGGCAGTACACCAACATGGACTACAACATTGGTCGACACCAGTCGCCCCGCGCAACAGCCAACATGCGGACGGCGGACGTGGATGTGTACAGCTCGCCTGGCGCTGCTGAGCAGCAGCGGTATGACGATGAGCGCTACGGTGGTCAGCAGTACAGCGGTCAGCAGTACAGTGCTCAGCAGTATGCCCCGCCAGCCCCGCCACCGGTGCCGCCGCCGCCGCCTCCCCCACCGCTGCAGCCGCTACGGATGCAGCAGCAGTGACCGCAGCAGCAGGCGCAGGGCCGCAGCATGAATCCACCCAGGGAGGCGCAATACGGCGGTGATGGCAGCGGGGGCCAGCGCACGGCGCAGTACGCAACGGCAGCGCAAGCATCAGCGCCGGCGTCAATCGCTGCCGCGGCGGCTGCGGCGGGTGCGCGACGCATGCGCCAGATGCACAGCAGCAGCGGCAGCAGCCGGAGCCACAGGGACTGGCAGCAGCAGCATTAGGATGTATCCCTTGCCTGCTATGGGTCCTGATTAGGCACCGGCCTGCATTCCTGCCTTCATTTTGCATGGACCCCACATTTTGCATGGAGCCCACACCGACATCCAACTGGAGATGGAGATCCACGCGCCACACACACTTTGACACATGCACGCACACTTGCACACTGCTTCCTCACGCCTGACACACTTACACCCACACGTGCACACACACGCACCTGATCCGATGACCCAAACCATGATACTAAGTGGAATCAATCAGGATGTTTTGCAAGGCTGGTTCATTTATTCGGTCGATCATGTAACATTCGCCGACCGCAGCTGCTTATACCTATCCTGTCGCCAGGGCAACAATCGAGCGCTGGGGTGTGCATTGCACAGAGATGTCGCCAACCATAGCAGCACTGCAACGTCGTTGCGGCGCCATCACAGAAGCTTGAGGACAGTGTCAGGCCATTACAGTAGCGCCCGCTCGAAAATGGAAGTGTGGAAGGTCATACAGAGTTCACAGCAGCGTCCCGAATGGTCTGCCCTCTGATAGACTCTCACGATCCACCGCAAACAATGTCCCTCTCGTGTGTGCTGTGTGCCAAAGGCCGTCCTCCTGCCTATAAACTCAGTGTTGCTTGAATCAGTATCATGTGCTTCTCTGTTTTCTGTTGAAACCTGCCTGGCCTGCCTTCTACATGAAACACACGCCTGTACAACGATTACCCCGGTCACCAATCGTCACGGTGACGGTCATAGCAATTTGGCGTTGCGCGAGATCAAAGCTGGGTCATTTAGAGGGAAAACCGATTGCGTTACGTGTGTCGTTATGTATGTATGTATGTTGACTTGGTAGGGAATGAGGTAACGGGATGATGTAAGGGAGTGAGGTAAGGGAATGATCAATGTGCCAGTATACAATCAAGGCATAACGAGAGGATTATTGCACGCACCACCACAAGCGACACGTGTGTGGGGTGCAGAGGGAGGAATGGAGCAATACAGAAAGCGCATGGGTGTGTCCTGACATGCCACTCAAACCTGCGCCGCGCCCCACATGGCATGCGTTCGCTTGCCACACACGGCACGGGCTCGCCGGCATGCATTGCTGCAATGCAAATGGCATTGTCGCGTCAGCGTTGATTGGGGTACCATGCATGCACGATGAAGGAGGGAGTGATTGCAGTGAAATTTGCATGCGGTCAATCCAGGATAAATCCAGGAATAAATTATCAATTCCGGGTGGCTTCCGACATCACGAGTGAGTTTCTTCTTGGCGGGGTTGTGGCAGAAGCATCGCCGCTGATCGGATGGATTAATAACCGTCACAGTCACCGCCGCCCTGGTTGCAGGTGTCCCTGTTGAAGCCGGGGTGCCTGCAGCCGTCCGAGTTGTCGTCGCGGCACCGCACCACCGATCCTCCGCACGTCCATGCGCCCTTGTATTCGCACTTGCATGCGGTGGTGCTGGGAGGCAGCCGGGAGATCTGCAAACAAGCGAAGCACACGCGGTGAGCGGCGTAAGCTTGGTGTGAGGGATGGCGTAGATGCACCTGTAAAGCTGCCGGTACAGCCACTCGTGCATCCCTAGCACGCATTACCATGTACCAGACCTGCGTGGCTGCATGCATCACCATCTGCAGTTCACCACCCACATGCATTGCCATCTGCAGTAAATCGCGTGTGCAAAACACACAGCACCAGGACGCGGCGTGCATGGCGAGTGCCTGAGCAGCCAATCATTCATGCTTGCAGCTTTGGTGCTACCTTCCCCGACTTGCACCTCACCTTGCACCCGCTGTGCTTGAGGAAGCCCTTCTTGACGTAATCACAGTCGCAGCCCGCCGTGCCGTAGCCGCCGCAATCGCCACCTGCAGCGGACACAGCAGCGGAGGTTAACCCGAAGCGCCGCGTAGCGATCAGCGCAAGCCATGAAGGCAGTGACAAGGGCATTCACAGTATGCATCGCTGGACATAGGTCTGTTGTAAGGCGGGGCCTGTTGCCGGCTGCAGGCGCGACAGCATGCGTGCGCATGCACCTTGCCGTCCCCGCCACCCACCTCCAAAAGCGCAGGTGGCCACATCAGTGCCGGGGCTGGTGCACAGGGGTGCGTTGGCGTTGCTGCAGCGTGTCAGCTGGCCCTTGCAGGTCCACGCACCCACGTAAACGCACTTACAGGCGGTGCCGGGGGCAGGTGCCTGCAGACCGTCAATAGAGGCCACCCAGGATGCGGAACAGAGGAAACGTTACCATAGGAAGCAGGCAGGGGGCTGTCACCAAGCCAGCAACTGAGCAAGGCCAAGCAAACTTTTATGGGGCAGGGAACGATCATGGATAAGCTGCCTTCCGTGCTAAGCTGAAAATATATGGTGCACCCACTATCTACCTTGTTGATCTTGCAGCCGCCTGGCGAATAGCTGCAGTCGCACGTATCGCTGGTATAGCCGCTGCAGTCGCCTCCGCCCAGCATGCACGCGCCCACGGACGCATCCGGCGCGGCGCACTTGGGATTAGCGGTGTCGCAAGCCGCAGCGCTCCCACCGCATGTCCACGCGCCCTTATACTGGCAGTTGCATGCGCAGCCCGTGTCAGCGACTGAGGAGATCTTGCAGCCGCTGCCGCCTGCATGCACCGCAAGGTCCACATTGCACGAACAGCAGTTGTGAGGGTTTGAATTTTATTGGATGAGGCTTCTTCATGCACCGACAGCTCTGCCATTATGGCACTGCTGTCGGTAGAGTGTGACGCACCAGCAATCAATCTGTCGTGGCAGCGGACGTAGGCATGCACAACGTCAAATGTTGGCAAGGTCAGCCTGATGCTTGCGGCAAAGCCTCAGGGAAGGCATCATGCAAGCGCTGATGCGGCCTGATGCGGGAACGTACCGAGCACGCTGCTCATGCCGTCTTTGTTGTAATCGCAGTCGCAGCCCGAAAGGCTGCAGGCCGGTTGCCTGGGAAAGCCGTCCTGAGGATTGCGGATCGCAAACAGGTTGCCATTGGCCCTGCATCGCATCGCATTGCATGATGAGGCAACCCGTGGATCACATGCAAGTGGTGCAAATGTTGTGCAAAGCAACGCACACCGGGAATTTGGCATGAGGAAGGGCATTTTAGGTCTTTTGAGTCTATGGAGTCGTGGCTTCGCAACCGTTTGGCAGTCGCAGAGACACGCGACTGTGCAATGCAACCCAGCTAACGAGATGCAAACACAACCCATTTACTTGATGTAACCCATTGCAGTGCCACCAGCGGTGTCCCCCGCCAGCATTTGACGTAGTTGGCATTCCCTGGCCGCATGTGCCCGCACCACTACACTGCACTGCAATGTACACCGCTCATGCACTCACATCTTGGCTTTGCGGTAACCCTTGATGGGCATGTTGGTGAGCCAGCCGGTGGCTCCGTTGCCTACGTACGCCTGCATGGTGGCCTCCTTGTCGATCGTGTAGATGAGGACGCCTGGAGGGGATGTTGCAGGGTCAACAACGGCAGGCGACGCAAAGGCAGTCGTTGGGCAACGTGAGTGCATTGATTGGATACGGCCGAACCCGTGCGTCCATTCTCAGGCACTTTACCATTGGCCTTACCACACCACACAAGACAGTACAATACAGTACAATACAGTTGCCGCCTACCCACCATTTGACATGAACAGCGGGTGTGTGCTGGCCTTGCGGATGTTGGCGGGGTCCGAGGTGCGGTCTGGGGCGCAGCTGCTGATACCGGCCGAGTACATGAGCTGACCGCCCGCAGCAGCAATGGGGGTGAGGGCGTTGACAACGGTGTCGAAATCGGTCTCGCCATCTACGGTGAAGAAGATCTTGCTGCGGAGCAGGGCGGGGTTGTCTGCCTTAGCGGCGTTGAGCGCGCCCACGAGGTACTGCGCGTTTGCCGCCTCTGCAGGTGTCCAACATCATACATACAGCGCATGTACAGCCGCCATGTCGCAGCCACCGCTGACCCAGGTAGGTGATCCAGGCGGTCACAGGGTTGTGGCCAAAATCAAGGATAATGGCAAGGAAAGGCAACGCCCAAGGCGGCCATGAGCAAAAAAGCCTGGCGTTGACGTTCATGCAAGGTCTTTTGTGCTTGTGTAGTCTGCTCGTTGCTCACCCCGCATTCTCAGGCCCGGTGTCTCACAGTCTCCCACCCACACCTACCAGCCACATCCACGCCCGGTCTCCCATGTCCCCTCCCCCCTCCCCCCCCTCCCCCCGCCCCCACAACCATGCTGGCACATGTCGACATGCATGTGTACCTGGCACTGAGATCAGGGCACGGCCTTGGTAGCCCTTGCTGAAGAGATTGTCCCGCAGCAGGCGGTACACGTTGGCACCGGCGGTGCGCAGCCGGTCCGGCGTTGGGTTCGAAATCTGCGTAGCGTAGTGTAGAAGAGCAGCAGCTGTAGGGCGTGTGCAGAAGTGTGCACAGCTAAGCGCAAGCCCAGGTTGTTTGCGTGCATGGACAGCATTCTCGATTTCCTAGCTCACGCGCATTGTGCATGCAGCATGGTACTGAAACACCACCCTTGATTCCTCTTACCGAATCTGATTTAGTGTCGATGTAAATCAGGCTGAGGACGCTCCCAAAGCGGGTGGCGATATAGCTCAGGTGGTCCGCAGCACGGACGGATTGTACGCATCGTGGGGAGTCGTAGGTGGAGCACACGTGGTCAAAGCTGCCGTCGACGTAGCAGATGCAGTCGCATGGACTGACTAGGTCTGAGGAGTGCTTGAACACATCGGGGGTGACACCGTCGCTGCCAAACTGCATGCCGCATGCATCAGGAAGGCAAGGCAGCCGCAGCGCCATTCGTTTGTCAGTTGATGTGAGCGTGTGACATCGTGAGGCACCCGCACTTGGAGGTGCATGGCAGTGACTTGACAGCTGCTTTCGTGCTCAAGGCAAGAGGCCTATTTGCACACTGTGCACACTGTGCACATGTGGCACAGCAGTTTGCACAGTGTTCAGCTCGCATAGAGCTTGCATTCGCCAGTGCGCGGTAGTACGGTGCGTTGGTACAGCCTGGTGTCAGCACGGTAAACAGAGGAGTTTGCGTTCCTTACGTTACACAGATCCCACTATTATGCAACACAGTTTCCGTTTCATATCTGCTCGCTCACCCGTAGGTCCATCTCCAAGCCGTTCGCGCCTGCATTACAAAAACAGGCACACGTGGCCTTTGTGGTCACCTCCTAAACGGTCCTAAGGCAAAACACTGGAAACTTGGAATTCGTATGTTATGCAGCCCAGCGTGTTTTGCGAGGTGGTGACGTGCTCATCAGCAAAGACAACGCCATGATGCTGGAAGTGGCAGCCTTGAGCACTTCACCAGCCATACTTACCGCTTGCAACTGCCCAGTCCACCGCGCTCTGAACGTTGATCATATGTGCAACGTTGAGGAAAGCTGTGCTGGTGCCGAGCAAGCAAAAGAGCAAGCAGCACGCGAGGACAGCGGGTGACCGCATTGTGCTGCAGTAACGCAGTGAGCAAGCAGCTCGTTATGTATCAGAAGCACTTGGATTCTGGAGACGAAGCAGGTAAGTGCTTTCAAATGTCACTGGATGTGTGAGGCAGAGATAAGTGCGCTGAGGTCGCTCAGGATGAACGTTGTGTTAGTGTGCTCCTGCAGCAAGGGGCAGTGCCGTTTATATTTCCTCTGTGCAGATAACATGTTGTCACTGTCGTATCTGTCATATCACTCATACGGGCTATGCCTGGTGCAGTTAGGCGGTTGGGTGCACATGACCGGAACATGGCCCAGAGGTTGACGGGCGTAGTAAACTGTGTGTCAAAGGAGCAAGCGCCTGGGGTTGGGATTATTTGATAACAAAGGAAGGAATGGATGAACAGTCTGGGCGTGAGTTAGTGTGCATAGGCCGCCGCACTGAGCCTCCGTCCTACTCAACTAGTGGTTTCGGGTTGTGGGTGACTCAAGAGTCAGAGGGCGGGCTGGGTGGTGTCGCCTTTCCCCATGGGCGATGTAGCCACTACTTCTTCAAGCGAACATCCCGTCATTCAGATGTCTCGATGTAAGCGCAAGATTTCGTTAGATACGATTGTTGGTCGTTGGCGGTCCGGACTTGTTACGTTGCTGCCAACGTGAGGCACACCCCATGTCTTTTCCGCAGGCACAAGCCTTATCTAGTTGCGCCTGGAGCTGCGCCTAGCTGCACCAGGACATGCATTGTGCCGCACCTCAGTGTTGTTGGTGGGCCATGGTAACACGTGGCGCAGTACGCAACCGCGTCGCTGGGTCAAGCGTAGCGGGGCAGGCCAGCAGCGGCGCACATGGCAGTGGCAGTGTCAGCCGCAGGGTTTGCGCACAGCCACAGGTTGCGACAGCAGCAGCAGCAGCAGCAGCAGCAGCAGCATATACCTGCTAGGACACACAGGCACGGATGGGATCGGCTGGTTGTGTGGGTATGGACCGTGAAACAAACATGTATATTTACATGTTTACATACACCCGCAGCACTTGCCGACACGGTTCCAGGTAATGGCCTACTGCTGCACCAGGCACAGGCAAATGAAACTTGGAACGCGCCCTGCGGGTTGAGGAGGGTGGCGGGGTAGGTATCAACAGCTGGCTGCGAGGCCCACTGGGCCAGGGAAGCGACAGGCCTGTGCGGGCGCGTACAACACACAGTGGCGCAGTGATGCAGTGCGGCACAGCGTCTCAGCTAGCGCGCTTGCTGCTGCTGCTGCTGCTGCTGCTGCTGGGATGGGTTACAGGAGGATCAATAACACCGCATGCGCGTCGCCATCCTGCATGCGCCATGGCAACCAGCTAGCTTGACTGTACCATACGGCAATGCCGCCATGCTGCCGTTTGTGTGGGGCCCCCATGCATGGAGCTCAGTACGTACGAACGTCCGAAAGTTGGGTGTTGGAAAGGCGGCGAGTACATGTAGTGCTGGGAGAAGCCCCTGGC
The DNA here is from genome assembly GCA_001662385.1 of Chlamydomonas asymmetrica. NCBI lineage: Eukaryota > Viridiplantae > Chlorophyta > Chlorophyceae > Chlamydomonadales > Chlamydomonadaceae > Chlamydomonas > Chlamydomonas asymmetrica. The sequence continues at coordinate 61,689 of BDDA01000560.1, forward strand.
TGTCCCCGTACGAATCATGTGCTTGGTTTGCTGAGTGAAGTCGTGGAGTAGGAATTGACCATGTGTGCATGGAGGCAAGCATGCATGCAATCAATGCACTCCAGGACTACCATAACGCAGGATGCCTGCATGACGACCACGTGGTTTATTATTGCGAGTCCGGTAGCGCGGGTGCTGAGGGGTGGATGAATACAATTTTGTTGCAATTTCAACTGTGCCATCCAGCCGTGACATAGTATGGCAGGCAATCGCACCACACGGCACGGGTTTGCACGCAAGAATGGAAACGGCATTGTCGCGGCAGCGTCCATGCTGAAGCACATGTACGATGAAAACGGGAGTGCACAGTGGAGTGTGCATCAAATCAATCCAGGATCAATCATCAAGTCCGGGTGGTATCCCACATCATGAGAGTGTGTTTCTAGTTGCCGGGCTGGCGGCTGGAACTCCTGCGTAAACGAATCAATACCAGAGGTCAGCAAGGCAGGCGGGACGTGAGGGACCTCCCTCTTGCCCCGCTCCCGAAATCGCCTGGGCCCCCTGGCGCGTGGGACATCTGCCCCCTTGTCAATAGCCATCACAGTCGCCGCCCCCCTGGCTGCAGGTCGCCTTGTTGAAGCCGGGGTGCCTGCAGCCGTCCGAGTTGTCGTCGCGGCACCGCACGATCGAGCCTCCGCACGTCCATGCGCCCTTGTAGCTGCACTTGCAGGCGGTGGTGCTGGGAGGCAGCCGGGAGACCTGCAAACAAACACGTGTGCATTGGGTTTATGGGTGGCATGTGCTTGCTGGGCTGCACAAGGCATGGGAGAGATCCGGCTGTTAACGTGTCTGTGGATGCATGCATGACTGCATCCCTTGCGTGGACCACCAGACCTGGCAGGCATTGTCTGCCTGCATGGCATTTACATAATGGCATGAATGAGACGCAACATTCCGACCGATTTTCACATATACCTTACGCCCCGTTACGGTAAGCATTTCACCATCAAGAGCATGTACCGTGTTGTTTTATGAATACAACGTACGGCACCAGCCCTGGCTGGGCGGGTCCTGCATGTAGGATGCCTGAGCGGTCGGTCTTGTCATGCTTGCAGTCGTGATGCCCATCACTCATTCAGGCAGCCGCTCACCTTGCAACCGCTGTGCGTGAACAGGCCTTTCCAAACGTAATCGCAGTCGCAGCCCGCCGTGCCGTAGCCGCCGCAATCCCCACCTACGGCATGGCAGCGGAGGACAACGCGAAGCGATGCATGTCAAGCAGCATATGCCACCTGGTGGTTGTGGGAGAGCGTCTGGTGTGTCTGGATCATTCGTTTGCGATGGGGGTGTGCAACTGGAGGTTTCGTGTTGGGGTGAGGGCGTGGGATTGTGTTGGCTGCTGTGCGGGCACGCAAGCAAGCAAGCCCCTCCACCCCACCCACCCACCTCCAAACGCACAGACGGTCGGATCGGTGCCGGGGTTGGTGCACAGCGGTGAGTTGGGGTTACTGCAGCTTGTCATCTGGCCCTTGCAGGTCCACGCGCCGACGTAAACGCACTTGCAGGCAGTGCCGGGACCTGGCGCCTGCATACCGTGAACAGAGGCAGAACACAAGGCACAGGCAGTGCAGGCGGCATCAGTATATGGAGGAAGCGTTTAGTACAGAGAGAAAGCGTCAGTACAGGGATACCGCGTCAGCCCAGGGACGGAATGTCAGCACAGGGAGGACACGAGGGCTGCTACGATGTCACCTAGCCAGCCAGGCCTTAGGGCAAGATTTCATGGGGCAAGGATGATGCGCACGCTCGAGGCGCCGTGATCCTGGCTGCTGACAACGGGACATTGGCAGCGGTTCGGTGCAGGTAGACCGCAAACGCAGCTCTCGCCTTGGTGATCTTGCAGCCTCCCGGTGAGTAGCTGCAGTCGCACGTATCGCGGGTGTAGCCGCTGCAGTCGCCTCCGCCAAGCATGCACGCGGCCAGAGAGGTGTCCGGCGCGGAGCACTTGGGGTTGGCGGTGTTGCAAGGCGCAGCGCTGCCGCCGCACGCCCATAAGCTCTTGTACTTGCAGTTGCATGCGCAGCCTGTGTCAGCGACTGCGGAGATCATGCAGCCGCTGCCGCCTGCATCCACGTTCCACAGCAGAGAACCGGACTTTACAGATTGTTGTGCATGCACCATGCACGAAGTGCTGTGCTGTCTCATGACACTGCTGTTGTCCGTAGGTGTCATGTTTCCGCAAACAGTTTGGCGTGGCAGCGGCTGCAGCTTTACACAAGGCCAGTAGGATGATTGCGGGCAAGCATCAGGGAAGGCAGCATGCAGATGCTCATGCAGTCTGATGCAGGAACGCACCGAGCACGCTGCTCATGCCGTCTGGGTTGTAGTCGCAGTCGCAGCCCGAAATGCTGCAGGCCGGCTTCAACGGGAACCCGTCTTGAGGGTTGCGGTGCGCAAACAGGTTGCCATTGGCTCTGCATCGCATTGCATGGCATGCGTGAAGTAACAGCAAGATCTGCAAGCATACATCTTCAGGTTGATGCGTGATATGCCGATCTGGGTCAACCTCAGCCCTTGAGTATGGCTTCATTCTCTACATTCTCTGCATTCGCTTGGACTTGTGAGTGGTGACACGCATGGTGAACCACCGACTTCAAGAGGCCAAATGGGTCAACTAGGCCGACACCACTTCCAGGGAAGGCCACCACCCATGAGTCACTCACAGCTTGGCTTTGCGGTAACCCTTGATAGGCATGTTGGTGAGCCAGCCGGTGGCGCCATTGCCAACGTACGCCTGCATGGTGGCCTCCTTGTCGATCGTGTAGATGAGGACGCCTGGCAGGCGGATCACCAACACCAACGACAACGGCGTCAGGCAACGGGAGTGCATTGATTGGCGCTGAGGGGCGTGCGTGCAAAACACAACAATACAAGCGCGTAGCAGACAGTTTGCCAACGGAAAACGCGTGTGTGCATGTTCACTCGTTGCACCGCCAAACACCGCCAGCTTCCCATGATATGCTCTGCTCGCAACCGCTTATCACACAACCTGATTGCCACACACATCTCATCCAGCCCATACCATATCATGCAGTACAGTGCGGTGCAATGCGGTACAACACAGCCGCCGCCTACCCACCATTTGACATGAACAGCGAGTGTGTGCTTGCTTTGCGGATGTTGTCAGGGTCGGTGGCGCGGTCCGGGGCGCAGCTGGTGATGCCGACCGAGTACATGAGCTGGCCGCCCGCGACAGCGATCGGGGTGAGGGCGTTGACCAGCGTGTCGAAATTGTTCTCGCTGTCAACCGTGAAGAAGAGCTTGCTTGCGAGCAGGGAGGGGTTGTCTGCCTTAGCGGCTTTCAGCGCCCCAACCAGGTACTGCGCGTTTGCCGACTCTGCATGTGTCCAACATCACAAATTGCATGTGTCCACATAGCCGCCAAGCGCCCAGGTGGGTCTTTGGTCGTACAGCAGGGTTGCGCTCAAAACCAAAGACCACGGTAAGCAAAGGCAAGGTGAAGCGTGCTTTGCTCTGCTCGCGGTCGCTTGGGCATGTTTCTGCAAGTCGTTTTGCACATGCACCAGCGGCATTGTTCGTGTAGACCACTGAGTGCACACCCACACCCACACCCAGCGCCTCACACCCACGCCAACCAGCCACATCCACACGCACCGGAGCTCCCACACCTGCCACCCAACCACCCAACCTCACCCACGCCCACACACATACAGAGTGGTCCACTCATCCAAAACACGCACCTGGCACTGAGATGAGGACGCGGCCTTGGTAGCCCTTCTTGAAGAGGTTCTTCGACAGCAGGTGGTACACGTTAGCACCGGCGGTACGCAGCCGCTCAGGCGTTGGGTTTGTGATCTGCGTGGCGTAGCATACCAGCATGTAAGATTAGCAGCCATGAAGGTGCGTGCATGGTGCACAATTATGCATTAGTGCAAGGTTGATACGGTATCCCACATGCATGAAGAGCATGCTGGACGTTCTGGCTCACATGCATGGTGCATGCAGCATGCGAGCATGGCTTACAATAGTTACAAACCTCACATGAACCAGTTCATCAGCTTACCCAGTCCGATACCGAGTCCGATTTGGTGTCGATGTAGATCAGGCTGAGTGCGCTCCCAAACTTGGTGGCAATGTAGCTCAGGTGCTTCACAGCGCCGACGGATTGGATGCAGCGCGGGGTGTTGTAGGTGGAGCACACATGGTCTGAGCCAACGTGCGACCAACAGATGCAGTCGCATGGGCCGCTCAGGTCTTTGGAGTGCCGGAACACATCGGGGGTGACGCCGTCGTCGCCAAACTGCATTTTGCATACACCAGGGAGGGCGGGGCAGTTGCAGCGCCACACATCTCATGAGAGCATGCAAGCTAGCGACTGAGCCACCCCGGCGTATATGGGTGCCCGCATACGGGTGCACGTCAACGACCTGCCAACTGTCCTAGTTGTGCTAGCTGTGCTCGCGGCAAGGGACCCCGATTGTCTCATGCTTGCTGCATGCAGGCCTTCCAGTTTGCAGTTTTGCAGTGTGTCCAGCTTGCAAGCAGTTCAACGACCGCTGGTAGGGACAGGCTGCAGCCTGAGGTAAGGTATATGCCAGCTTCACACACTTAGATACTCATCAACCAGCCATGCAACCAAGCCTGAAACCAGTTGGAGCCACGAACCAGGCGGTGTATGCCGAAACCCTGGCCGAAACCAGCTGTACACAAACAAAGGTTTTATCCCAGCCAAGTACTGCGAAGAAAGAAAGGAACAGGAGATGTCATCACGCAGCTGAGGCTCAGACTGTGTGGTATGCAGCTGTGTACTTGTACAACGCTAACTCACCCGTAGGTCCATCTCCAACCCGTTGGCACCTTTATCCACAAAGAAGCCAGTATGCAGCAACAGCAGGCATGGCATAAGCGGTCACAACAAACCTTTACATACAGCACGCAAGGATACTCCGAGCTGGTATTAAAGGGTCTGGGCGCACGCACCAAAACGATAGATAGCACGGCTGGTAAAAGACTACGTAGCCACGCTTACCATTTGCGACTGCCCAGTCCACTGCACCCTGCACGTTTATCATGTGCGCAATGTTGAGGAATGCTGTGCTTGTGCCGAGCAGGCACAAGAGCAAACAGCAGGCGAGCGTGGCATGGGCTGCGCGTGAACCCATGGTGCTGCAGTAATGCACTGAACGAGGACCCTGCCTATGAGACAAAATACCCTGTGGCGAAACCAAATAAAGACTTGCAGACTGTGCCACGGAGTGTGTGATGCAGCGTCAGAGGTGCCGAGGTAGCACACAACGTGTCCTGTGTGAACGTGCGAACGTTTGCGTTGGCATATGGCAGCACGAGGCAGCAGTGCCTTTATATTTATTTGAAAACGCACACAGGTTGCACCCTTCGTGTCCACCATGGACACCCCTTGACAGTTAGGCAGGTAGACTGACCCAACGTGAGTGGAACGTGCCCCCACAGGAGTCGACGGGAAAGTGCCCCAGGAATTGACCGGGGCGATAGTTGTGTGCCAAGAGGTTAACTTCAGGTAGGCCGCATTAGTTTTGCTTGCAACCAGGTAGGAATGCACGGATGGATGCGTGTGCCGGCGAGCCCTTGTACGTTGGCTCTGGTGGTTTCGGTTTGGGTTCGCAAAGTGTGATTCATGGCTGTTGCCTATGCGCCGGGTGCACACACAACCAATCCCAAGAATGATTTTCGCTTTAAGTCTTGACTGCCGCTTTGCTAGGACGTGTTCCAGTAGTTGCATCTCTGGTTGCATATACTGCGCCCTGAGTGGTGTACATAGCTGCCGTTTTCCTGGACGCACCAAGGGCACATGTTGTTGCCTGACTGACAAACGTGCTTGCAGGTCGTGTAGGGCATAGTGTGCCGGACTCAGTTTGTTAACTCGGTTTGGGACTAACCTGTGCGCGTGCTGGCAACACTCCCTGCATGCGCTGCTTCCTTGTGTGCAGGACACTGCACGGTGTTTGACAAGCAGGAATGCAAGCTGAAGTGCATGCATATGAGTGATGCGCTGCCAGGAGCGTCACACTGCCGCGGCACTAAGTGCGCTTGCCGATTGCTTGGACTGTGTGCAGGCGGCCCCATTACGTACAGCGGTGCAGTGCAAGTGCCACGCTCCTATGAGCCTGTCAGGAACCACAGCTCAAATCTGGAGTCCTTGCCTGCCAGCGCAACGAAAACTTCAGTCTGCAGATACCAGGCGCGTGTATGTAGGGCCGAAACCACCCGAGCAGCCTGCAAGCGATGGCGTCAGGGTGCTGGCAATGCTGACATGCAGGTGGTGCGACGCCTTCGTATTGACAGCGTCATTTTATCAGCATTTTGTGCGGAACTGTGCCAAAAGCACCCCTTTCTTGCCGCCAGTGGAGCACAAAATCAACGCCTCCAGCATCAGTCTACAAGCCTTAATAACGAGTTGGGCAAACCCAGAATGAATCCAGCCTAAACCACAACCTGTGGAGTCAACCAGGGACAGCCCGCCTGGTTCAAACAAGGTAGGGAGGAACTTGGACAGTGAAACGAATGTGCTGACTCGCACGGGTGCGGTACGATTGGACCCACAAAATGGATTTTGCTGCTGAGGATTCTCAGATGTAGGGAGGCTCACACAGAGAAGCGCAACATAATTTGCATACTTTCTCTCTCAAGAGCGCTTTTGAGTAATACCATAAACTCCGTTGGCAGCGTCACGACAGCACTGGCTTGAACGCAACGAACCATCCAAGTTCTGCTGAATAGGAGGCCCCAACACACCGTTCAACACAGGAGCAGGTGGAGGTTTGAGTGTCGCTCGGAGTCTCTTCCAAGGTACGCAGTGGACCTGCTCGTGAGCTCGTGTGCAAGTCAAGCGCAGTCAATGCCCGGTCAACCCCAGCGAGTGTGAGGCCTGCCTTCAACAGACCCGCTGCCACTGAGGCATTCGGTGTATGGTTTCTAGGCTGAGAGGCTAGGTTAGACCGGGCTTGGTGGAAGCCTGCGTTCCTGTGTTCGCGACCTTGAGACGCAGCACCAGTTGGGGTCAGCCAACCACGCGTCAGCCCTTGTTGGCCAGTGACTGAACTCGCAAATAATCATAGTGGTGTGTATGCACTCCTTGTCCAGGAACAGCTTGCCAAGCTACGACGAGCAAGCCGTGCCAGCAGGCCAACGCCAAGCAGCACGCAAACCAGGACTTCTTGCCAAGACGTCTGCACAAGCACTTCAGCCCCTGGACGACATACCCGCTGCTTCAGGTCTTTTCCATGTCTTAGGTCAGTGTGAGTGGTCCTGGCAGGCTTTGTGCTTTGCGAGCTCTCGTGCCACAGGCAGGCAGAGTTACGAACAAGTCGGTGTGCCTGCTTCCACCAACGCGTTCCGGTTCCTGTCCACTCAGTGAAGACGTGCCAGTGTCCCTATCCACTGTACCTTGACGTCATGTTTTTGAGAGGTACGGCCTTTTGGTGTCAATTTCTTCTTGCAGGCTGGAACGGTCCAGCAGCGCCCAGCTCACGCATGTCAGCGGCCACTGACATGTTCTGCCAGGCACTGCCTGACCAGCTCCAGGGCAGTCACATGGTCAGGCCTCAGCAGGCAATACTTTTGCCAGATGTGTTGGGCACGCAGCCCAAGGCGATGATGGCGATTCCCGGTGTCCATGAGGAGGGCCTGCCGTCGCAGGCACAGCCCGGCCAGCAGCAGCAATACCGGGGCAGCAATGCCCATCGGGCTCCTTTCATTATGCAGCAGGAAAGGATGCCCAAGTCGTCCAACGTGCGCCTCACGGGTGGCTTGAGCATAATGTTGGCCAAGTGCCCGGCGCTCCTTGGGAGCGCGGCAGCAGCCGTGTTGGCGCAACCACACATTTGAACTGCACCGCGGAGTATGAGCATGGTGCTCAAAACCAATACAGACATCCGGCCTGGTGGTTTAATCAGCAGGAGGACCGCGGGGTGTGCCATCCCACTGGTTTCCACGGAATGGAACATGGTGCTGCCATGGCAGACGCTGTCCCTCTGCAGCCGACCGTGCAGCTGCCACCGCATGCAGTGGCCTTTCAGCAGCAGCAGCAGCAGCAGGAGTGCTTTGAAAGCCTGCGCGTGGCGCAACTTCCGTCTGCTGCGCTGCCAGACCGCAGCACCGTCATCCGCCCGCCCTTCCCTGGTGGTGCTGTACCTACTGCCGCTGCTGCTGGGTTTGCAGCCTACGACCCTCCCTGGCAAGCTCAGCTTACTACATCACATGCAGCTGCTGCAGGCGGGCGCAGCACTCACCAATTCACACCTGCTGCGTCTATGGATCACCTTGGTGCTGGAGCTGGCCACACGCTCCTGAGCCAACTGGGTAACCGTAACCGACAATGGCAGTGCCACGGCTTGCCAAGGAATCAAACAGGCACGAATGCACACCCACCGCAGATGCAGCCGACACGCCCACTCCCCCATGGGAACACTGGTTGCTTCCTGCAGCAACTCAATACTACATTTGCGCTCCGCGCACCCACAACGGCGCTGAACATCCAGAATCCAGGATTCGAGCCAAGCATTTATCAACGTACCCCGCAGCCATCCCAGTCACTGCAGCAGTACTGGACTGATGTTGATGCAGCGCACGGCGAAGCCATGCATCAGGTGCTTGTGATGGGGGCCACGCGCGCCTTGCTTCGGATCAGCCATTACCCCAGCCTGGCAGGCATGGGCAACCTGGCGGACTGCCCCGCCTATCAGCCGATGAAGGGCTACAAAGAGGCGTATAAAGGCACAGGCGACATGCAAGGCAGCACGTGGTACCTGTACCACTCGCCCGTGTTCAAGAAGCACATCTGGTATGTGCTGCCAGCTACACCACAGCCAGCCTGCCCGGCCAATGGAGCAGCGTCTGCAACTGCGCATCACGCTGCCGTGCCGTACTACATGGCAGCGGTGCGTATGCCGCCGCCGGCGATGCAGGGGGGTCAACGCCCCGCCCAGCAGCACATGCCTGTGCAGCTCCAATGGCCTGCTGACTCAGCGCTGCTGCAGCGTCAGTCCCATGTGCTGCAGCCACTGCACGCCCACCACCAATCCAGCTGCCAGCCCGCAGCTGCCCTGGTGGACACGGACTCTGCACCCGCAGCTCGGGGGCAAAAAAGGAAGGAGGGCGAAGGCACCCTGTTTGACCATGAATCGGACCAAGAACCGGCAAGCAAGCGCCGGCGCATGCATCATCCAGAGCAGATCTCTGCTGCCTCAAGCGCGCAGGGCGCAGAGGCCCAGCGTGCCGGCAGTGCAAGTGCGAGCTGCTGCCTGGACCGTCGTGGCAGCGGCACAAGCATTAACCAGGACCGCACCAGCTGCCCGGTCTCGCCCATGGCGACGGCATTTCAAGCGACGTTCGACGGGGCTGTACCACCGCCCCATGCGTGGATGCTCACACCTTGCGCACAGGCGGAGGCGGGCCTGGCTTCTGCGGGCAGCAATGCGGATTACTCCCTCACCACTTCAGCTATTGAGGGCCTGACGCCACCTCTGCCAGTAGCTGATGAGCGCATCCAGATCCAGGAATGTGATGCGTACTGCATATGCTTCCCGGATGATGACGGCACCGAAATGGAGCTGAAACAGAGGATTGCACGCGCGTGGTACGAGCTGTTCACAGAGGATCAGTCTGAGATGGAGGCCTGGGTGAGCAGCTTGGCGCGCCTCTAGTCGCGCCCCCGCTGAGAGCTGGCATTGGAATGGGCCTATGGGGTCGGCTGCGACGTGGATCGGGCCGCTTCCCCATAATGGACAAGCGCATGCATGCGTGCATGATTGATGATGCTTCAGTGCAAGAGGGGCGCATGCATGCGTGCATGCGCCAACGATTTGTGTGATGTGCGCGTGTGTCGGCTGGCATGGTGACGGGCGCAATGGGTACCTGCAGCTGCCAGTGTTCCCGGATGCGCGTTGGTCCCATGTCGCATGGCTGGCGGAATGCGTTGCAAGCGCTAAGCCAAAACGTTGGCTGGCGACAAGCGCACAGCCGCACACGCGCACACACACAATGGATGGTTTTACCGTCATCGTGTTTTGGCGGTTATTGCTCCGGGGGTTGGTGCAGTTTTGTTGCTATGACTGACAGACCTGGCATGGATCTGCTAAAGTGAGGACTTGAGTTGATGAAACAGTTGCTTGACAATCTGATACTTGACGTACCGTTACCGGTAGTTGCGGCCGCAGCAGGCTTGAGTGACCTGTTGCACATGGCCTGCTGCTCGCTGCACATGGCCTGTGTGGGAAATCCGCCACAGCAACCACTTTGCTTCCCTTGCCTGCTTGCCTGGTGTTTGTTTCGTGGTGGCAGCATGCTTGTGCCTGAAGTTCAAGAATGCGTTTTGTTACCAGCGCGGCTGTGCATGGGCATGCAGTATGTAAGGGGGGCCGCAGCCGGGGCCCAAGCCTTGCTTGGTCCTATCGTTTGACCGCCTGGCGCCTCCTGCTGCTCCCATGGAGATGTAACCCACAGTTGGCAAATCGCCACGGCCGCGCTGCTCAGTGTGCTGCTGTTGTCGCAGCCGTTGTGTGAGTGCACCGCACACGCGTACATAACTGTTTTAGATTACCACGACACCGCTGTTCGTTTTGCGGCAGCCCCCACACCAGCCCAGTCATCTCGCCATCACCAGGTGCATTTCCTACCCGCACGCGCATGCACACAGCACGGCCCCACGCGAGGCACTGCACGGCCCCACGGGAATCAACCCATAACACACCCGTACCTCAGCTTCGCAGAGCAACACGAGCAATGCCGACCACGATGTGTGTTGTGCACTGGCCGGATGCATGATGGCCCGCAGGATCAGGCCCTCCACAGCTCACTCACCTAGCTGGCACCAGGGACGCCACTGAGGGGCATGCAGGCGTGCCAGCACATACACACACGCCGCCCGGTGCATTTCCCACCATCACGAATGTAAGCACAGTGCACGGCCCCACGGAAAGCATACTGCAGGGCCCAACGGTAAATGACTTGAGCAGAGCACACACCGCCAGCGGCCAGGGCGCGGCGTGCGCGCTGCACTGAGCCACTGACTCCCCTCAGCATAGCGCCGCCAGGAGCTGCAGCGGTCTGCCTGACAGTGATGGGACCGCCGTGAGCACTCGTCAGACCACCACGCTGCATGCACAACTCACTGTACGCGATAGGTGCCGGCCTGGCGTACCGGTATGACAGGTATGAGCATGGGGCATGAGGATGATCCCCCTGAGAAGTGCCGTGGTCGTAGATACTGTGCACTGCCTTATGCTCTCACACCACTAATTCATGCACCTTGAGCGAAACAACACACAAGGACAAGCATGTCCATATGGAGGAGCTCAAGGTTGGCACTTTGGAATGGGTTTGAGAACGGGCGGCTCGGATGCACAATACATTTACACAGGCTAGAAGCGGAATGCGTCACGTTGCGGGCAGCCAGATGTCCGTTGGCGGCTTGGCGCCCCCGCCACACCGCGCCAGCGCTTGGCGCGCTTGGCCTCACCCCTGACAGCGACCGAGACGAAGGCAGTCTATATGGACATGCTGAGGGTGCGGTATCGCGGGTGCATGATTTCGCAAGACCATGAATGTCACTCACTGCCTCACCAGCGGCAGGCCAGGTTGCACACAGGGGCCTGTAGCACTAACCCTATCCTAGCACCTGCACACTGGCACGGCAAGCTGCCAAGCTGTCAGCCTAACCACGCACATGTGACACCCTGGTCACACCACATGCATGCTGCAGGGTATCAATCATCACCACACGTGCCAGTACGTATCAACGCCGTCGACGGTCTCGGGGATCTGCGTGCGCAGCAGCTGGATGATGCGGCACACGTTGGACGTGAATGTGCACGCCACGCGCGCGGCGTGCGCCGCCACCGTCAGCGCCACGATCATGCCCTCGCCGTGCTGCTTGCGCTTGGTCTCCTCGGCATTCAACAGGAAGTCCTGCTGCCACCCCCCCTTGACCATATCGTCCTCGAGATCATGTGGGTCATCAACCTCCGAGACCATCAGCACGGGCGCGTTCGCCCCCGCGCCGCCGTGCTGCTTGATGTGCTGCTCAAACACGGGCTTGACGGAAGTGACATACGCGTGGTCATCCGAGAAAACAACGACGGCGCCGGCGCTGGTTTCGGAGACGGCCTTGGCGATGGCCTGCGCGTAGCGCTCCGCCGGGGTTTCGTTGGTTTCGCCGGCCTTGTTGCCGGGGCGGTTGATCTTGTCGCCGCGGCGGATGTGCACGGCGACGAACGCGTCGGTCTTGGGGTTGGCGGCGGCGCGGATGCGGGCGAGCAGGCGGTCCACGCGGTCTAGGAGGTACTGCTTGGGCTGCCACAGCGCCTGCACAACGTGCAGGAGGGAAGTATGGCAGACAGTGCTGGAGAGCATGTTCGGGTGGAGGATGCGGGCAGCGAAAGTGCGTGTGTGAGGGGAGGGAATGTGTTGGGGGTGAGGGGATGAAGGGGGTGGCACTTGCACTGTGACTTGATCCTCAGCACCCGGATGCGCCGTGTGGAGTGTGGAGTGTGCAGAGGGCGAGGTGTGGGGTGGATCAGCGTCACAGCGCGCAAGCACACACCCGGCCAAGGTAACCTGGAGGGGGGTTGGGTGGCGGGCGGTCTGCGCCTGCATTCACTGGAATGACCATGCTCCTGAGTTGGCACCTGTGGTGCTGCTGTGGGGTGTGGGGTTGGTCTGTGCATGCGCTTCCGCGCTAATGAGTGCATTTCGTCCATGCCAGTTCGCATTTGATCCGCTGCCACAGAGAACAGACGGGCAGTCACAATGCATGGGAGCTGCCTGTCATCGGCACAGGCATGTGGACGGACGCTGCGGCAACAGGCCTCAACAGGCCTCAACATGCAAGCGTGAGCACACAATGCAAGGATTGTGTTGATGAACCTCACAGATAACTTGCCCTCCACAAACCGGTCCGTGGCAAAACACACGAACACACGCATGCACTGCACACACGGCACATGTGGGGGTGCGGTGATGATGATGGTAGCTTTGGGGGGGGGTCAGTTGTGCACGCGCTTAATCGGTATCAAGCAACACAATGTGAGCTTCTGACCACCCACCAGCAGCAACACCAAGACGGTGGCAAGCAGGAAGGCGTGCGCTTCTGTGTCCCCTGATTCACTACCTCAGGGTTTCACTCTACAAGCCCCAAGCAAGCACCTCAAGTCCTTGCCCTATGCGTGCAGCCAGTTGTCATGCAGCGTGTTGCCCTGCCACGCATGGAAGTGGGTGCATCATAGCTGCCCACCTGTCAGCATGGTCAGCACCCATTTTTCTTGTGCATATGGTTTTCAACGCACCTGCAAGAGGATACGGCGGTGGAACACCGGCGTGTGGCCCGGCATCATATCGTACACCGCCTGGTTGTATTCGCGGAACAGCCCGTGGTAGCCTGGGTAGTCGAACCCAAGGTACCGCTTGCGTGGAGAGTCTGTCTCTGTGATTTGCTTCTGCTTTACGTCCACCGTAAACTTCACGTCATTCCAGACTGTGGGCAAATCGTCCGTCGTGTCTAGGTGCACCTTGAGGCTACTGTCAGTGGGAACCGTCCCACCCTGAGCCTTAACTATGTCCACCATGTCCTCGAAGTAGTTCGTCCAGCCGCCAGGCAGATAGGACCACTTGGTTGTCGAGAAGTGGAACTGGCGGTCGACGCCGCGCTGGTGGGCATACTGCATCGCCATCACAAAAGCATTCAGGGTGCTGCACATGCCAGGGTCATGGCCTGCGTGTCGCACCAGGAGGTAATATGTGTCCCCAGCGTTGGATGGAGGTCTGACAGGTTTCAGCTGCTCCACGCACGTTTTCCGAAAGTTGTGCACCTCCTGGGAATCGTACAAGAGCTTCAGCTGTGACCCAGCGGTGAGCGTCTGCCTAGAGCCTGCCAGCAAAGTAAGGGCCGCTAACAAAGCAGTCACATGCCAGGTATGCAGCATGTTTGCCAAAGTGGTTTTCACATCGTTCGGTCGTGCCAGCAGGAGGTGTCCCATCTGTGGGTTTCCACCATAGCGGGCAAACTGTCACAACGGTGGTGGTCTAGTGGGTGTGCTGTAGAAATCCATTCCCAAGGATACAAGCCAAGAATGTTCCCTGCGCAGGACGGATTGAAGAAGTTAAGTGGCTGATGGTGGGCCACCACTGGGCCATGCAGGGCTGCTGCCAAAAGACCTGAGCAGCAACACCAATACGAGTGTGTTCTAAAATCCTGATTTGCCCGCTGCTCTCCTCCACCCAGCATAGTCAATTCCTTGACTTCCATACAATTGACAGTCCTGCGCCAGTGGGCCAGCTGGTATATGCGACGACGTTGACCACATGCACTTGTAAGTTTGAGCCACTGCTAAACATAAAATACACTGCATGATAACATGTGTGTAAGCATCGCACGGACCTTCACACCTGTGGCCTTGCGACCTTCACATCTTGCATGTGTGGCCTTCTGCCTTGTGTGTGCAACAAGGACGGCAGCATGATCAGGAACGAGTTAAGTGTGTTGGAAAGGTGAAAGCCTGACAGGGCAGGACCCATTTCGGGCATACCTGTGCGACCAGTAGGCAAGCGGAACAGAACAGAGCACAGAGCGCTGTGTTCCTCAAAACAAGCTCAGGGCCGTATCAAAATGTCTTGTCACGTGGTGATTTGCAACATGGCTGTCTGGGTTTCAACCAGCACAGCCTTCGTTCGTCCAACGTCCGAGCGCACCAGCACGGTTGCAAACCTTGACTCCACGCGCCCAGGCAAGCGCCCAGTAGTGGGAGAGCCACCAACGCTATCCCTTGAAGGCCGTGTTTGTTGAGTGCCTGCAGAAAGCTTGCTGCTTTCCGTTTGTGCATGTCTCAAACTTCCGCTTCACTCGATCCTTACATGCCGGAGTGCGCGGCGCCTGTTTCGCCTCCGTTCCCCCGCCCCTTTGCCCCCCCCCCCCCCCCCCCCCCC
>BDDA01000561.1:3363-18260 GCA_001662385.1 Chlamydomonas asymmetrica
TGCAAAGCAGAGATGGGGGCGATGGGGAAATGATGGAGCAGGGGATACATGTGTAGACACCGCCGGGATCGCTAGGGAGGAAATTGTTGACATATAACACGTGGGCGGTGACGGTTTGTGGGTGTGTGGGTTGTAGGTGTATGCGGGGTTTTGGGGTTTGGGGTGTGTGTGGGGGGGAACGGGAGGGGGGCAGTCGCTACGAGTTTTTGGTTGGTAGTGGGGGAGCCGGATGAGTGCAGGTACAGCGATGGGGTGGGTGAGGGGTGACCAAATGCATGCAAACTCCAATGTCGTGCTCCAACCTGCCCCTTGTTACTGCTGCCCCGGCGTTACTGAGCCTTGCCTGCTTTTGCTGCACCACCAACCAACTGCAGTGTGTGGAGATCTGCCACTACCGTGACGACTGCCAATACACAACGTATGTGCTGGCCACAGGCCGCTGCGTGCTCAAGACCAACATGCTGACGTAGGTCTCGGGGTGCGGGCAACCGCATCAGTCACATAGCGAGGGTAGCGAGGGCATCTGCCATAGCATCTGAATGCGGTAATCAAACATTTGATTATCCAACGAATGGGCGTAAACATGTGGGTCTCGATTGTCACATCTGGGCCAGCAGCGCATTCAACTGTGGCCATCAGCATGGCGCGCAGTCCCTCCTCAAGCGCATGCGGTCTGCTGCCAGACTGAACAAGCCAGCCACACGTGCCCTGCTGAACCCAAGTAGGCCTGCCCGCCAGGCTGAAACCAACAATACCTTCACAACATGCAAATCAGGCTGCCGCATACAATTTTGTATGCGCAGGGGCACTGACGGCACCAGCATGGTCACTAACGACTACCTGATGTGCTTTGCCAAGGCCAACTCCCAGGTCGGCACCCCAGGTGAGTCTCCGCAGGGTGTGGGCTGGGTGTGCCCCCCTCCCCCCCAAACACACACACGCACATACACACACCGATGTCTGTCATGTGGCAGCCGGCAGATCAGCCCCACGGCCCGCTGATACAATCAAAGCCACCCTGGACCTGAAAAACTGGGGAAATACTGGGGAGCAATTGATGGTATGTGTATGGATTTCCGCTGATGGCCTCGTCCCTGCTAAAGAGCATATGCGTGTGCATGCGTGTCGCATCTTGTTCCGCAGGCCGCTCGTCCTTCTACTGTGTACCAGGCATGGACGTGAACGGCCACCAAGCCAGCATCGTCTCCGGTCTCAGCCAGGACGACTGCGCCGCCACCTGCCTGCAGACGCGGGGCTGCACCTTCTACCTCTACCTCACGGACGGCCGCTGCGCGATCAAGTACGACGCGTTCAACGGCGACTGGGGCACCACCGGCCCGAATTCAGTCATCGCACAAGCCTGCTTCGTGGCCAGGGCATAGAGGAGGATCAATCCTCACGTCCTGTATGTGTCCCTCTGCCATTCCTTGTGTTGTTTCGGCATGGCCACATGCCAGCTAGCGAGTATGGTGAGGAGTGCGGTATGCATCATGCATGTACGTTGGCGTATGTCGCACAGCGGTACCCTGTCTGATGGGCCTGCATCGCCTGAGTGCAGGAGCATGTTTGCGCTTGAGCGTCCCAGCCGTTTGCAGTGCGATGCAGTGATCCTGTCATGCAGCCAGAACGGATGTATTCATGCATGCAGCTGTACGGCCGGCTGCATGTGTGCGCACTTATTCAATCTCACTGCAAATCAGCTTGGACCTAAGCGGGGGCTGTTGCTGCTGCTGCAGCTGACCGATTTTAAGCGCCCATGTTGCACATGAGCAGGCACCACAATGCATGCCTCACACTACTCTGAAAGCACTGAACCACTCCACTTGTACACTTCCTTACCTTCATCCTCAGATCCATGTGGCCATGTGGCTGCATGGTCATCTCCATAAACTGGTACATACAAGAATTGTGTTCATGTGTGTACCTGCCACCGACGCCTTATAGCCTTATTTGTGTGGCCTTTGCAAAACATCATCCAAACCCCGCACTTGAGCTCTCTCATTGTTGTCTGGTGCATGTACCCTGGCCTGTACCTGGCTTATGCGATTTTTGGTGTGTGTTCCGATGCAACACACGTGTTTTCTTTTCCAGACATTGTTTAATCGAATGCTACAGCCGCTCTCCTTGCATCCTCTTCACATATTCACCGCGCGCCATACTGAGCTCATGCCCCACCCGTTCCATCACAGCCACATTATCCACACACCGCGGCCACCCGATCTTCATCCTCATCGAAAAGAATCTTGCGAGCACGCTGTCCTGTGGCCCCTGGTGTTCGCAGCTGTGCGTTTTGGCCACATTGTTGTTCGGCACCATTATTTGGTCAATCCGTTGCCCGCCTAATTCAAAAACCTGCCATTGGGGCGCAACAGCCCAACAGGCGGTTGCATACTCGAGAGCAATCACACCACAGCAGCATGCCCGCATATCGCACACAGCACTTATTGGGGGGCTGCAAGCTTGCAAGCCAGGAACGTTTTCTCACTGAGACACGGGGTGTCATGCAGCAGTAGCAGCACTGCTGCAGCAGCACGTTCACATCTGTGTTCATACGGTACGCATTTTAATCGCTGTGCCCTTGTTTGCGCCAGGGCTCGCTGCCTCCTCTGGAATGTACATACGGTAATCTACATAATCCGTTACGCTTTTTGGCATGCACACGCATGCGCGTGGTTCGTTGGAGCCGAGGGCTGCAGTGAAGTCCACAACAGTGGTCGGTGCTCCATGCACGGTTGACATGCGCTCCGTCACTTTGTTCAGCACTGAGCCCTGGGCACACAGGCTCTTTCCGTGGAGGCACCTCAGCTTGTCTCCTGGTCCCCAACTGGATGGAGCATGAGCTGTTAAACCGACATGCTCCTGCAGTAACACTGGTATACCATGACACGAGCGCTGCATGTGTCAGTATGTGTAATCGATGCTGCCTCCAAATTCCCCAACCCCAACGGTGGTAACGCGTTGCTCATGCCGCTGGACAAGGTTGGTCCCACCCTGCCCTGCCTGCTGAATGCTGAACCAGTCCGTGTTGGTTGGAGCTCTGCCACCGCTGTCGATCGATCGAGCGAATGCGGTACCTGCAGCATCAACCCAGAGCGGTACCGTCATGTGCTACGCGGGCCACGTTGCACTCCCTCATCACCTGTATTGCGTCAGACCTGGCTGGCCATCATCTGACCACAAGCACGTTGCCACGTGCAGGCAACATCTTTCTGCGTGGGTTCAGGCCCTCGCCTCAGCCCCCTGACCTCACTGCGGAGCTCATGATCACCTGCTTGCTGCTTGGGGATGCGTAGCACACGCTGCAGACACCACCACCGGCCAGGCCCTGCTGGGCCACCGCATGCCCGTAATCAATCCGCGCATGTGCAGGAGTCATCACTGCAGTGAGCACTGCCAGCGGCAGAGGCACCCTAAAACCCTAAAAC
Organism: Chlamydomonas asymmetrica; assembly: GCA_001662385.1. Taxonomy (NCBI): domain Eukaryota; kingdom Viridiplantae; phylum Chlorophyta; class Chlorophyceae; order Chlamydomonadales; family Chlamydomonadaceae; genus Chlamydomonas; species Chlamydomonas asymmetrica. Next base: position 6,789 of record BDDA01000561.1, read on the forward strand.
CTGCCCTGCCCATCGCTATCCTAAGCGCGCTAGCTGGCAGCAGCCCAGCAGGGAGGGGAGGGGCGGTCCGTTACTGTTCACCTGGCAGCCCCTGGTGTGCGCTGCCTCATGCGTCCGAAGCCAGTTTCGTAACGACCTCCACTCTAGCGCAGTCCACAAGACCACACAGCGCATGACTGGAGTTTCGTAACGACCTCCGCTCTCATGCAGCCCGCAAGCTTGTACAAACAGTCCACATATGTAAACCAGGGACACGTCAATCACTCTTAGAGAAAGCCTACCTGAGGGATGAAGAGAGCAGTGCGTCTGAATTGGTGCGGGCGGGATGATGAGTCACAGTTCAATACGCTATGTGTAAATGTCCATTCATGTGCTCACGGTCCCGTCCTGCGGAAGAAAGTATCTGGCTGATCGATAAGCGCGCTTGCCAGCCGTGCTGGCTCCACAAGTGGAGCAGGTCCGCTCCGACGCACACACACACACACACACACACAGCCACACACCATTCTTGCCATCGCCCAAGCAGACCCACATCCTGCCATCCCAGTTTGTCACCAAAGTGACGCTCATCACATCTATCGCACTCCCCCGGCATGCAGGTGCCAGGGACGAGTGCATGCCGGGATCACGCCGATAAAGAAGGCTCACGAAGCACACTCGCCCCTTCACTTCACGCCCCCGCGCTTCTGCCGCTAGCCGCCAGCCCGCTGGTAAGGGACCTGCCGCCGCCCGCGGCCGCATCGCGCGCCGCCCTGCGGATCGCCGCGAGGCTGCGCACGTTGCGGCGCTGGCAGAGTATGTCGCCGGGCGGGCAGTCGACGCAGTCCTGGCAGGACTTGCGGCACAGCCCGCCCAGCCCGGTGAGCGCGCCGGCGCGGCTCTCGCACTGGCCCTCTGCGGCCCAGGCGGCGCAGTGCTTGTCCTCGTCCTCGCACTTGGCGGCGCGCTCCAGCGCGTTGTAGCCCGCCATGTACTGCGGCGGCAGCAGCAGATGCAGCAGCAGCGGTACGCCGGTACATGACACGCTCAACCACCAAACACCCGCACCCACATCACACCGCAACCTGTGCATCGGGCCATCAACATCTTCACGCTTGTTCATGTTGAGGAATTGGAGAGGCTCCATGCCGGGGTTCCATTGAAGGCATACAAACACGGGGCGTGAGCCCCTACACCCATACTGTGTGCATATCTGCGTGAATGTGTGTGTGCGGCGCACGCGCCACCGGTCATTCGCACATGCTAAGGACGGCCGTGCCGTGGCGCACACGCCCGAGTGAAAGATGCACGAAGCTGAAACTTTAGGCCTGATGCTAACGACCCGCATCTGTGCTAGCTGCATCTGTACGAGTGATGCATGGCAGCGTGTCGCGGTGCTCACCGGCTTGTTGTGAATCCACTTTGTGGCCGTCCACTTCATCCCCTGCGAGCAAACAGACAGACACTTTGAGCACATGCACGCGTGCATGAGAAACCAACCGGCATGACAACACAACGACAAGCCAAGAGCGCAAGCTGTTTCCAAGGCAAAATTCGTAGGAAGCTTGGATTGGGCAAATGTGGCATGCCGCCTGCCGCCGTGTGAGCACGGAGGCGACAGCACGCGTGTGGCCAGCAGACGCTGGCATGCGCCCCGTGCAGCCACTGTACAGCCAGCCATTTTGCTTGACATTTAGTGACATTCCACACACCTTGGTGGTGGGGCAGCTCGCGTGCAGCGCCTTGCGGTCGCCCTTCTCTCCCTGCACGTCCATGTCGAAGAACAGCAGCGCGTCGCCCTTGCGCGGCCGCACGCTGATGCCCCACTCCGCAGCGCACTGCGAGGGGTGCGGCAGCGCCTGCGCCGTCGCGTCTATGGCCTTCGCCAGCGGCAGGTTGGTCTCCCCGCCCTCCTCCACCTCTGCACGGTGATGCATGGGGCGGTGGTGGCATCAATTGGCATGCGCGCGCGCACAATGGGGAACACGCAGTGCACGCCATGCCGGGATGAACAGCGTCGTGCGGCATTTCTATGCGACGACTTGCAAAAATCAGGCTACGGTCCCGCTGCTGTGGGGTGTGTTTGCCGCGAGCGTGTGTGCGCCCAAGCTGCCCTGCCGGCCGCCCCCTCACGGAGCGTTCCCCGCAACACGCAAACCACAGGATATCCGCGTTGGAAGCTCCAAAGCCCTGCTGGTGGAACGGCTCACGCGGTGCATTTGTGGCTTTGCGCCACACGCTGGGTGATGAGAGCGCATGCCGTGCAGCGGGCTGGGGCTGCAGAAGGCTCCACGCGCAGTTGCAAAACTCCTGCATGCTGCACGATGTGGCTGAGGCCATGCCTTGTGAAGCCGTGACGCACTCGGGTTCGGCCAACGCCACAAACACAACCTGCCGCTGCCCTCCGCTGTGCCAGATGAAATGCTGGTGCACGGCACCCCTCCGGTTGTTTCCACTTTCAGGCCGGAAGGTCACAATTCATTCCATGCGTGGAATGAGTTGTGAATTGAATCCACGTATGGGGCCTCACCGCTGAGGTACAACAGCACTGTGGCGTAGCGGTTCCCGTGCGTGAGGTATTGCTGGTGGTGGAGTGGGTCATCAAACCAATCCTGCAGCCAGCAAGGCAGGATACGAGCAAATGGTCACAGTGAGAGCCCATACTACACACGAGCATGCCATCAGAGCCGGCCAGCTGTCACATGCGGGATGAGGGGTGGCTGAACGGTTGAGGTGACCCATTGTACACAAATGCACCATCGCAGCACCCAACTTGCAGTTGCTGTGCACTAGCTTGTGAGCATCCAGGCTGGTGCCTGCACAGAGTGCTTACCCAGTGCGCGTCGTACTTCTGGCCATCGACGTACCGGAGGATCTGTTCCAGGCAAACGACCAGCACATGCCGTCAGTATATCTACACAGCCGTTCACCTTTAGTTCATAACATGCACAGTTGTGCACCGCACGCGTGCATCGGCGCAAGGCCACGACTTGAGCGCAACGCGCCGTTTGGGTTGACAAACGCAAGGCGTTTGCAGTCTTGAGACGCGTAGGTGTTCAGTGCTCCGACGGGGCGCCTGGCATCCTTGAACTTGCATATCGGCCCCAAGCACACATGTCAACCCTCAACACACCTGGATGGGTTCCCCGTACTCTGGCGGTAAGTGCGTCCACTCTGATATCCGCTCCTCGATGCCGGCAATGACTGTGTCCTCCCCGCGCCTGTGCGTGTGACACGCGCAACGGAATACGCTCACCCTTCGGTCCACAAGCCCTAACAGCTTGGACATAACACACCCCTCAACGCACAAGTCAAGGTTTAAGGTTCAGCTGAGGAGTTGCGCCCACTCACGAGAATGCAGCGCCAAACGATGTGCGAATGTCGTCCAGCTTGGACTGCCCTGTCTTTGCGTCCACAACAAGTGACCGGCTCACCTGAAAAAGAGAATAAGCGCAGCACGAACCTTCAGCACTGCAAAGCAAGGAAAACGCACTGACCAAGGCTGCGCCAATCTAAAAGCACGCAACATGACACTCACCCGCTTGGCCCCTATCGCAACAAGGTGATCAACTTCAGCTTCTGTGAGGAAGTTGTGATGCACGAAAGCCCTGGAGGCGCAGGCAGGACACAGTACGCAGAGCATGTAAATCGACGGTGTTCATGTGTCTATGCGCATGAAAGTGCATACCAAGGTGCACGTTGTTTTCACCGTAACATTTGTATTTACAGGTTATCAAATGTCCCTCACCTGGGGGCCCAACTTATTGTTTCAATCCTGCAGGCATTCGAGCAGGCAGTTGCGTTTGTAAATGTGGCACGGCAACCCTCTTCAGTCCACACCAGAACGGAGCACGAAACCACTTACCAAGGCTTCCTGACTTCCTTTCCAGCTTTCACGTCCACGTCCGGCTGAACCTGCAGTCAAGCAAGCCAGCAGGTCAACAAAGTGAAGGACGTTGCGCCAGCACAGCAGGACCTGGGACAGGTGGGTTCCATAAGCTTCTCCCCCTTACCACATCATGGGGCTGGTAAGTGTCTCCACGCCAGCCTATGAGCCTCTCATCGTCTGTGTGTCCTGCACTGTGACCTGCGGCAGTGCAGAATCAACACAACGTGCCTCCATACGCTGGCTAGCGGTTTGGGCAGGCGGCCCTGTAAGAAAACTGCAGCAAGACAGACGCTATGCTATTCAAGGGTTGAGAAAGTACCTGCTGAGGTTGTCCATACTGCTACTAGGAGGAGCAGGAGGGCAGGCAGGGCAGGCAGCATCTGCTTGCGTCAACCGAGTGCTAGAGTGGTACAAGAGCACTGTGCTTGCTACTGTGTGTATTATCATATGCATTACAAGGAAAGCGGTTTTGCTTGGGGTTCCATGCTGCCACCATGGTGCACCGCGATGCGACCAACCTGATTGCCGGGACTGTAATGCATCGCTGCGTTTGGACACCATGCAGCAATGATGTCCACTCCCACCCTATACGGCTCTGTGACTGCAATTGTCAGTGTATGCATGGCACGGTGCTTTTGCCCTTGGCCGGTGATGCGCTCAGCCCTGCACTCCCTCACACACATCTGGGCGGGGGCGGGGGCGGGGGGCCGGACCCACAGTTGCGAACTACCTCACACACAGACACAAGCTCAATGAGTGGCCTGATGCAACGTGCTGCTGCTGCACTGAATGGGAAGGGGATGGCATGTCCATGATGACACACATTGACCTACACACCTGCGACCAACTGCTGCATCCCCAGCTGCCTGCGGCACATCCCCATCACCTCCCCCACAAAAGTCATCACACAATCGACACAACAAGTGTCGTGGGTTGAGAATCATCGTTTCGTTTCTTTGCTGCTAGCCGGTCCGCATACATCTCCGCAACTTGGGCGCTCGTGCATATGATGACCTCCGACACGCTGTACGGTTTTACGCTGCCACCAAACCTTACACAACAGCAGCTTGCAGATAGGCGGGCATCCGCAACAGCAGCTGCAAGCAATGTCCAGGCCTGGACAGATGCGCTGGCGAGGCACAAAGGGGAGCTACCGGGACACAAAACGCTCAAGCAGCTGCTGAGAGGGGGCGTGCCACCAGAGCTCAGACCACGGGTTTGGCTGGAAATCTCTGAAGCAAAACAGCTGCGGAACGCGTACGGGCCGACATACTTTGAGCGCTTGAAACAGGAGATGAAGCAAGGCGTTTGGACCGTCAACGAAGCCGCTGAGCACCAAATAGAGCTGGTGAGAGCTGCTTTGCCACACTACTTCACTGAGAATATAGATTCTATCTGGTTGGGCTTTGAGCAACATCGGGATATGGCAGATGGCAGGCAGTTTCCTGTGGATGAGGCTCCAACGCATAAACACAGGAACGCGTACCAAGGACTTTTCACTACTGCTGATTGTCAATACAGCAGTACATATGATAGTGTATCTTGACGCCCCGCCACTGGCACAAATGTGCAAGTGCTGTTCTTACAAATGCGGACCAACTTGCCACTTGCACGAAAAGGCCATTCCAGAAACCGCTGCATTCGGCAGTGAGCGCAGTTATAGGGGCACCTGACCGGCATGATGAACGTGGCATTCTTGCACTCAAGGCACCGGGTCTGTCAAACATGCCATCGCCCCTGCTACCCTGCCTCCATGTATGGACATACGAGGCCAATTGCATGTGCACCAGAAGCACCGGGCACTTTGACCCCAGCGGTTTCACACACCCGTGCGATGCCCTTGGGATTACACTCTGGCGTGGCTCAAATTCCCACACGCTGCTTGGTGGTCCTGCTCGCTGGTCAGCGCCTAGTCCACGAAGATGCGCACATTGTGCAACGGGAGCCAAGGCTGATGCGTGGTCGCCCCACTGCTCATCTTGCACATGCCATTTTACATGTATCTGGCATGGGCAGTCATGCAAACAGGCGTATGCTCACATTGCTCTGGCTGCCCTCCTCCTTTCGGCCCACGCAGGACTTGCCGCGCACGTTTCCGGGCGTCGCCGCGCTTAGAGGGGAGGCGGCACAGTCCGCGCTGCGTACCATCTTGCGCCTCCTAGCCAAGCACGTGCCGGACGTCGGTTACTGCCAGGTGCTGCGCGCTGCACTGCGTTGAGTGTTCATATGTTGACATGTGTACCTCAAAACACACTTGCACAACCTGCTTTCCTTCACGCCACTACGCTGTGCGTGCTTAAGCTGGGCACAAGTCCTGCGTTGCTGCCACAACCTGCATTCTCTTGCACGTCAAGCACGTTCTGAGCACTGACATCGCGCCGCGCATCGTCGCCTGACTTGCTCCACGCCTGACTTGCCCCATGCGTTTCTCCCGCATGCAGGGCCTCAACTTTGTGGCGGGGCTGCTGCTGCTGGTCCTCCAAGAGGAGGAGAACACGTTCTGGGTGCTGGCGGCGCTGCTGCAGCGCAAGCTCTACCCCGCCACCTACTCCAACAACCTGCGCGGCTGCCACGTGGAGATGCGCACGCTGTCGTCGCTGGTCGCCACCAAGCTGCCCAAGCTGTTCCGCCACCTGGAGAAGCTTGGGGCCGACATCTCCATCTTCGCCAGCGACTGGTGAGCGCCAACCCCGGCGGCTTACTTGCTCATGCACAGACGCTCTTAGCTGACATGTTTCAGCGTTCACGCAGGACCCCACTTGCGAGCCTCATGCCACTGGTGCTGGCACGCACTATGTTGAATCGTGAACAGGCAGCGGGATCCCCCCCCCCCCCACCTCTATTACACTTTTACGCAACTCAGCATATGTCTCGCAACCGCTGCGCCTGAGTTTGCATGCACGTGTGTATGCAGGACCAGGCCCTGCACGCATGCAGCCTACATCCTGTCTGGGCCATTTAGCCATAGGTGCTGATTGATACATGGTACATCAATCAGCACCTATGGCTAAATGGCGCAGGCAGAGTGTAGGATGGGGTATATCCGGCAATCTTCGCGCTGGTGGGCACGCCATCCCATCACTGAGGCCAGTTTGCATGGTCTGCCTCGCTGTCTCGCTTACTGACCCCTGCTGACCCGTGCTGGGCCGTGCTGCCCGCCTGCATGTGCCACGCCACAGGTACCTGTGCTTGTTCTGCACCACGCTGCCTCCCGAGGTGGTGGTGCGCGTGTGGGACAGCCTGCTGTATGAGCCCAAGGCGCTGCACCGCGTCGCGCTGGCGCTGCTCACCATGTGCGAACAGGAGCTGCTCAAGCAGGACAACGCAGGTAGGTGGTGCGGGGCACGACGCGTAGGGTGTGGACGCCGGGAGTTTGTGTTGTGTGTGTTACTCACGCTCTGTCACACAATATGAGCTGCCTACAGGTTGGCATTACTGTGCCACCACGAGCGAGGCTGACCCTCAAGTGAATGGCGCCAGCCAAGCATAAAGCATATGGTGCCAGCCAAGCATAAAGCATGTTGTGCCAGCTTGCATACGTAGGTGCATGAAAGACATCGGCACGGTGCGTGCAGGGAGGGTACGAATGGGGGGAACTGCGCGGCCTTGCGCTGCCACGCTCCATGCTGTCGTTCCCACACTCCGAGGTTGAGCAGGCAGCAGTCCAGCACGCTTGCACGCCGGGGCGAAAGTGTGGGACGCCATGCGTGCGCCGTTGAGCGTGACGGCTGGGGTGGCAGGTGTCGTGAGCTGAGCGTCTAGTGGTTGTGGCTTGCCTAACTGACACGCAGCTCTGCATGCAGCTGGCAGGGTTGGCAGAAATGGTTGCGCCTGGCGCGCGCATGGATGCGCGTGGCATGTGATAATGTGACGGTTTGCACTTTGTAGCATCCGGTTTGCTGAGTCTGTTGGGTACGTGAACAGACTCTCTGTGTGCTTGAACTTGCGGCCTGTTCGCCAGTGCACACATGGCAGCATCGCTACATGGCAAGCAGTCCGTCGACCCTGCTGGGTCGTTGGACAAAGTGCTGCCCTGAAATAATAGTGACCTGGGCGCTGGCATTGTTCTGAATGTAGGTGAGGCGCTGCGGACTGTAAAGGAATTCACTGCAGGGCTTTACAGTGTCCCCAAGCTGTTCAATTATGCCTACCGCAAGATTGGGAGTATGCCCTTGGCGAAAATCCAGGCGTTACGGAATACAGAGCTTGTCCAAGTATCGGTGAGTCCCAGCACTGGCCTTCTTGCTGGGCTGCCTTGCCGTTGCATTCCAAAGTCACGCACGCTTGCCGCTATCTTGGGCCCTGCCGAAGCCCGGCTTGCTGCCTGCTGGTACACTTGCAGGCCATGCTGAAGAAGAGAGAGGAGCGCTGACATGCGCCAACGCCGCAACGTCGCAGGACGAGCGCGGCGGGAAACCATCGAGTGCAAAGAAGCGTCAAACGCATGGGTTACAGCCACTGCAAGCGTGCATGCTGTTCATCAAGTGAAAGTATTGCAACAGACTTTGTAAACACATGCTTTGCAAAGAAAGGCAAATCCACAGAAACTTCACCGGACTACTGCGTTGCCAAGGAACTACACAACCGGGCAAGCGGGCTGCATACTGCGCGAGTAGACCGTAGTGTGCTGATCAAGCAATGTCACAAATTCAAGGTACACGAGAGGAGGAAGCCATAACGCCCAAGCCTTCACTTGGCCATTTCTGCAAGCAAATGGGACACGCAGTGTTTGCACGCGAGCCAGTTATGCACTGTGCAGGAAGCTGCTGTCTGAACGCAAACCCTATCAGTCAGGTGCAAGCACTTGCGAGTTGAAAACAGGACTTGAACCTGACCCCGCTCTTGATATGAACAAGTCCGCAGCGGCAAGCCAGCCCCAAACCCTCACTCACTCAAGGTTTCCGCTTCCCGCGCCAAGTACCAGTCTCTCCGGTACAAGGCTTTCTGAAACAAGTCCTTATTGATGGCCCAGGCCGGTTTGTTGTCCTCACGGGCAAGCTGCACCTTGTCCAGGCCCCACAAGCCAACAGTCCAGATGCCGGTGATGATAACAAGCGACGGGACCGCGTTCCAACCCATGGCAGCTGTTGTGCAAAGTTGGTGCTCTTGTAGTCTCAACGGCAGGGCACGCCCGGACACTAAACCTCCAAATCGGCTACATAAGGCTTGTGCCCTGGCACACATGCGGCACGCCCGAATGATGCATTCACCGTGAATGCACCTTGCAAAGCTCGCTCCACCAACACTTACGACTGGATTCCTTACATTATTCATTGTCTTTGGCTTTGGACTGACACAAGTACACCATTGCGTTCAGTCGTGCACGATGGTGCCGCAACTGTTCCTTCGCGTCACCTGAAACGAGCGCACAGCTTAGTGTTTACAGCTTCTGCTACGTTTCAACACAAGATCGTGCCATGCAGTTCACTGTTCCGTCAGGGATGCACAGCTCGCCGGCGGGCCCCGCCTGGCCTGCAGCAGCGGACACGCCCGAGCCGAATCCTCAACCAACCGTGCTTGTCTTCAACCAGGGAACCAGCATCAGCAGGGCACGTGATACTTGCAACACCCCTATGCTGCTGGCGCAGCTGCAAGCGAATCCAGCTGTGCATCGTGCACAACGGCGGGGCCCACGCTTTGCATCGACGAGCAGGACGTTTGCAGGGCACAGCGGGTTTGGCCCGATTGAGCAGGCTCAGTAAGTGCTGTACTAGCTAAATCACCTCACGTACGACTTTCGCTATGCCGTGCCTCTCTGTGCATAACGTGGTCAAGCGGCGCCGCTTCCGTCTCGCCGTTAGGAGTGTTGACTGTAGGTGCTGTTGTTGCTGGGTTTCCCTTGCAGACTACTTGTGCAGAGCCTGGTGCACCAGCTGCATGCCGCTGGCTTGGCGCTCCGCTGTTTCTCTGGACGAGGAACCGCCTTGGACGACCCACGCAGCACCATCGAAGCAGGCGCAGCAGCACACGCCGAGCCCGCCGACCAGGCACTGCCAGCACTACCGGTGCAGGCTCCGAGGATAGGATGCGAGCGTGCCGTGTCTGCCAGTGGCTTGCAGCACGGCGCGGGGGCGCAGCACAGCATGCAGCGGGGAACGAGTGCAGCAAGTCGAGCGTTGGAACCGCACAAGCAACGCCGGTCTGGTAGCCCTCGTGTGGACAGCTCTGGTACGTGTGCAGAATTCGTCGCACGAGGGCGTGGGTGCGTGCGTGTGTCAGTAAACATGACCATTTGATGATCTGTGCGTGTTACAGCTATGCGTGTTTGTACGCATGCCAGGGGGCATCTGCACCACTGTGCACGGACGGGGGCAGCGCGCATCTGTGTCTTTGTCGAATCCGCGTGTGTGTGTGGGATGTGGGGTGTGTGCGCATTGTGCATGCGCACGCCGTAGTGAAGGGGTCGGGGGGGGGCCATTATGTATGCGAGATTTATACGCGTGTAGCATGCGGGGATGCTAGGTTGGAAGAACCAGCGCACTCCAACGCGCTCCGGCATCACCCGCTTGCTACACGCGTATAAACCTCGCATACACAGGAGAAGAAGGGGTAGGGGCAGGCGGGAGGGGGAGCAGTGCCGCATTGTCCAGCTCACCCTGTTCCAGATAGGGGCATAGGGGCATGCGTGCATGTGGACGTGTTCATGCTATTATTTCCCTCATGACCAGCGTCCCATTGTTGCGGCATGCTGGTGTCATTCACCCGACAGGCGGCAGCAGCAGCAGCAACACGACTAGCAGCACTGCTCAAAGCGCCAGCACTGCTGCCAGCACCGCGCCATCTGGGTCATCTGGGTCATCTGGGTCACCTGCGCCGACCGTGCCAGCGCTGCTGATGGGCGACCTCTTCCTCTGCTGCAACACCATCTTTGGCATGAACAACCCGGTGAGTTCCCACCGTCACCCACCAGTCCGCCCTCCACCAATACAACCGTACGCAGACCAACATCCCACAGAATCTCATTGCAGCGTTTATGCCGACAAGCCAGCTGGCAAGTGCGGTGGGCAGTGAGTGAGTGAGGCCGCTGGTTGCATATGCCCAGTCTGTGGGTGCCGGTATCACACTGCGGACAGGTGTCCATCCTCATCGCCATGTTGAACCAGCACACATCTCGTGTTCTGCTACAAACACACGCGTGGGCTCTCTGTATTACGCTTGTACGATGTGTTGTCGATGGTGTTCCCGTAGCATGAAGCATGAAAACCTACGGTGTTGTTTCCGACGACTCCGCGTGCTGCAGGGTGATTGGGATGACGGCCGGGCGGCCCCGCTGCTTGACTCGAACAGCAGCATGCTGGCGCACATGGCGGTGCCGATGGGCCGGCAGCGACTCATGTTTGTCAGCAAGGAAGTGGCGGAACTCGTGCGCCAGGGTCTGCTGCTGCGGAGGTGCGTTAGAAATAATATGCGTTCCCGTGGGCCCATGCAGCGTGCTTCCTTTGGGGCCTTGCAGTTTGCATGTGCGTATGCGTAGGGATAGAGGCTGCACCCGACGGTGGCGGGGTGCAGAGGTGTGTGCCCGCATGAGATTCCACTGGGTAATCCATTCAGTGTGCACACGCGTGTGCATAGTGACTGCACCTGGTACTGCCGCGAGTGTGTGG
>BDDA01000561.1:19351-56209 GCA_001662385.1 Chlamydomonas asymmetrica
TGCCTGTCTCTCTTGCCTGCAGGTACACGGAGATATTGGCAGAGCGTGAGGAGAGGGCGATGAGGGAGGAGCGGCAGCGCCAGCAGCAAGCAGAGGGAGCAGAGGAGCGCCACGATGGCGGCAACGCACGCCACCGCTCCCCCGGGGGCTGGGCAGCCCCACAACGCGCCACCGCCGCCGCGGGTTCACGCAGCTCCTCTTCAAACGCCTTTGGGGACGACAACCGTCCACTCTCCAGCGAGGATCACCATAGCAACGCGCGCTCGGCTGATGCTGGTGCACTCGACCCACGCAGGTGGGCCGCCGCCCGACGGATCTATGTCAACAGCAGCGGCCGCAACAACTCCTCGGCAGCCTCATTGTATGATGTGCTGCACTCGCCGTCGCTGGCGAAACGACGCGGGGTGGCTGCCGCGACAGAGCTTTTGAGGCGGAAGATACATGACGCTGAGCAGGGCACGCTGGCGCTCCCGCAGCCGCCCTGCACAGCGGCCATCCTGCCACCCAACAAGGCCTTTTTCCGGGCCGTCTCGAGCGTGCTTCCCAGCGCTGCAAGCAGCACAAGCGTGCAGAAGCAGGAACCGCACCCTGGAGATCCACCTCTTCAAGCGCAAGAGGCGACAACAGGCAGCAGCGCCACAGATGGCGCAGGAGCAGGCGCCGAGCGGCAACGGGACAAGCGGCGCAGCAAGCGGCGGGGCACGGGCGGGGGCTCAGGTGCTGAGGCCTCAACGGTTTCGGAGCAACAAACCGCAGGCCGCGACAGCTCCAGTGTGTCATCTTCATCATCATTACCATCGCCGTCGTCCTCGTCAGCATCGCCAGGATTGCCGGATGCCGCAGCGGGGCGAGCGGCAAGCGCAGGGGCTCCGGGGGAGGCGACGACGGGTGCGGCTGCGGCGGGTGCGGCTAAAGAGTCCGTTGCCACCGTCGTGAAGCGCAAGAAGCACGAGATCCTGGCGGAGCTGAAACGCCTGGGTGAGCACGAGATTCCCCAAACCGAAACCCTCCCTGGCACAACGGCGTAATGCACCACGCTGCTTCCACCGAGTTGCTGCATGCTTGCGAGGCAACGAGCTTCCCGAACAACATATCTCAATTCACCTGCCGGGTAGGCAATTCTTGATGCTGCTGTACTGCTATGCGCCATTACACCCACGCACCCATGCAATGCAGAGGAAGATCAGATTATTCAGGAGGTCGAAGACCTTCAGCGGCGACACTTTGCCGCAGCGGCATCCTCGACCTCATCCTCATCCCGCGCTGCCGCCCGCCCGCCCGCCGCCGCACCAACCACCCCCACCCCCACCTCCACCTCCACCCCCACCTCCACCTCCGCCTCCACCTCCACCTCCCCCTATCCGCCCCTCTTCTCCTCCACGCTCTCCACGTCAGTCGCGTCGCCGGCATTGCTGGCCACCGCGGCTGCGGTGGCGGCGACCGCCGGCTCCGGGGGCCCACCCTACAGCTTCACTGGCTACGTGGCGCGGCTGCCGCTGGGCGCGGCGATGCGGCTGCTGCTGGCTGCGCGGCGCAAGTTTGGTCTGGTGTCGGGGTCGTCTGACCACGTCGCGGTGCAGGACACGGCTGGCATGCCAACAGTGCGTTGTTGCGTGTGGTATGGGGACGGGTCAGCCAACTGATGAATACACAAAGTGACTGGTGTCATTGGAGGTGTTGCTGGAAACATATGTTCCTCAGCTCAGGGTGTTGTTTGAAGGGCTAGCAATGTTCACTAGGAGTGGCTGTATGGTCCGCCTGCGCATGCTTGTACGCTGGTGGCCAATCCGTGCACGCTCATGCTTCCTGGGCAGTCCGGATCAAGGGCACACTCACACAACTTCGCACAAAACGCGCTGAAGTACCCCCAACATCTACCGCGTTCATGTTCATAAATTCTAACCTGGCCAAACACCCTTATTCAAGCTGTCGCCCCTGCGCCTGCCTGCGGCTGTGCGCGCATCCATTCTTCCTCATCAGCGTCTCGCCTAATCGCTTACTTACACCCAAGTATGCTGGTTGCGCGTGGCGTGCAATGCCGCAGGTCGCGCTCAACCTGCACCAGTCTGACATGCAGAACTGGGTGCTTGACATCGGCAAGTACAAGGATAAGGGCACAGGCAGTGACAGTGATAGTGACAGCGACAGTGATAACGAGGAGGCTGGTGGCGAGGGTGATAACCACCACCATGTTTCGAGGAGCCCCAACAGAGCGTCTGGAACCGCAGCCACAGCCGCAGCAGGCTTCTCCCAGGACCTGGGCATTAGTCATGATGACAGCGGGGCGATGAGTCATGCTACGGACGCCGACCGCACGCCGCTTTTCCACCTGCCGGGCATGGCGCTGACGGTGCGCGCCGCCAACGGTCAGCAGGTGGTGTTCACGCCGGCATTCCTGTCGATCGGGCAGCTGCATTCAGCCGCGGAGCTCGTCAAGGCGATGATCTCGGACGCGTGGGTGATGTCCCGCATGCGCGCTCGCCTGCAGGTGCGATTAGGCGATCGTCAGCGCGTTATCGGCTTCATTTTCATGTGTCGCTGCTGTTCTGGGCCTGAGCCGTACGGTGCTGTTCGGCACAGCACTTTTTAGGTTGAGGTGTTTCAAGGTTTACACTGAGAGCTTTCTGGCCGGGGTTGAAAAGTTCAGCAGTACTTGTACATCTTCTTCGCTGTCCAAGCTGCTGTCGCTGGTCCTTGCCTGTGCGGCTTGGCTGGTGAATATATGGTGTATGGGTGGATGGGAGCTGCGCTGGCTCGTCAATGTGCTGGTGCTGGTGCTGGTTCATTGTTGCACCTGATGTTGAACTTGCTTCTCGTTATCAGCCACCTCATCCACAAGGGCGATTTGGCCTTGGAGATCAGGCAGCAAATGCTAAGTAGCACCACTGACGCGTATTGTTGAAACCTCAACCTGTGCAATGTGCATGTTGCCAAGGGTCACGCATGGCCAGTCAGCGCATGCGCTGCAACCTGTCGTATATGATGTATGCGCCGATTTGGTACGCATCGGAGCGCACATCATGCGACTCTGGTTACTGCGCATGCGCTAGTTGGCTGTAGGCGTAGTCGCTCATAAGAATCGCTGGTGCGGTGCATACTGAAGGGTTGTGCTCTGCCTACTGTACTGAATTGTACCGCAGGTGCTGCAATCCATTGACACGCTGACGGTGCATGCTGCTGGTAAGCGCAATCCGTGCTCTGGCTCTTGCGGCACCGTCGCCTGACCCTGCCAGCCTGACTCTCAAGCATTTCATCGTTGGTTGCTTTTACCATCTTGCCCACACGGGAATCACACCGCATGGCCCCATGGGTGCCTCTCCCTAACGCACGGGCATGTGTGTGATGCGCTAAGCTTTGCTCACTCGAGCCTTCCTCTTTCTGGCAAGACCTGCCTTGCACTACCAGTACCGCACCCACCTTCACGCCTTCACCTCACTCGCTCATGCGCGCTACGAAAACCTGCAGGCTTCCCAGTACGAGCAACGGCAGGCCCGAGCAACGGTGATGCTGGCGGCAGCGGCGGAGGCAGTGGCGGCGGCGGCATGGCCGGTGGCGGCGGTGGCGACGGTGATGACTCTGATGGTGACGGCATGGGGGAGCTACCTGAAGCTAAGCAGCTGCTGGCAGAGCTTGGCGCAGGCGAGTCACAGGAGCAGGCCTGTTAAGATATAAGCAACATACGACAGTGCCCGCAGCACTGTAGCAGTGTAGCATCAGCTTTCTGTTTCTTGACTCGCGTCTGTAAGCATTGCCAGCCAAGACGGGGGTATCAGCCTCAACTAGGGCTCTGCAGGTGTGACAACCTAACACCCAAATCCTGCAGTACGGTGTTGAGCTTGTTGTGCATGTAGTGGGAGGAGTTGGGGGGCTTCCTGCGTTATATGACAACGACACCACAGCTGGCAATCTGGCAGACTTGGTAGAGCACACCATGATTTGGCTCCTAACAGATGCGCTCATGGTTCAGCTCATGGTTGGCATCCGTCATGCCCGCCATGCTGTGCAACGCGCCCACAGCCAACGCATGTTGGCCGAGTCGGTCACACACCGACATGACGGCTGTGGGTTCGCGGTGCTCTTCTCCCTGACGCAGGCAACCGGCCCCCGCAGGCGGCCGCGGCCGCTGCGGCGTCTGCCCCGCACGGGCTGTGGGCGCACGCCAACATGCTGGCTGTGGGCGTCATCAGCTTTGCGGGGTGGTGCACCGTGTCTGCGATGGACTTATGGGACATATTCCGTGCGAAAGAGCGCCCCGCAGGTAAGCCCCACGCCAGGGAAGACCAGAGGGAAGGATTAGCTAACATGCAATGTGACTTGAGTGTTCAACGTTTACGCAAAGGTAGGCTGATGTTGAGGATTTGGTCCCCCTTGTATGCCGCCGGCCTGCTTCCTATGGCTACTTTCATACTTTCATTCCCGCATGCTTTTGTGCGTTGCGTTTGTCATGAATGGGCATGTCCAAGCCATGACCAGCAGTATCCCAAGTTCATTGAGTTGACATATCGGTCACCTGCATTGATGCCCCACCCACATTCTCGTCAGCTCGCCTACCGTTACGCAGCTATGCTGCATGGCATGCTGTGCTGCGTGTGCTGCGTTGCAGTTACCGGCCTACCCCAGCACCTCATCCTCGAGCCTACGTACTTGGAGGATACGATACAGCGCCTGGCAGCGCACAACGCTCAGTTGCCGCTGCCGCCGCCACCGGCATCTGCGCAAGCATCGTCAACGCCGCCTGTTGCATCAGCACCCACCCCGGGTGCATCCTGCGCACCCATCCTCAACACGTCATCACCCTTAAATGCGGCTGCGGCGACTGCAGGGGAGGCAGGTGCTCATGATGATGCACGGCTCATTGACGTTCAGAAGGAACCAGACCAAGAGCAGAGGCCGCAACAGGCAGGCGCGCCGGAGCAGCCACCAGCTGAGTCACATGCGCAGACCGCAGCAGGGACTAGCAGCTGCGATGTGGGTCACGTCGTTCCCGGCAGCACGGGCACCAGCACTCATGGCGTCACCAATGCAGGTCCCATGCAAAGCACCAGTACGGCGCCGCCTGTCGAGCTGCCGCCGCCGAAGCAGACACAGACACAGACGCACGGTGGCAGCGGCGCAGGCACAGCCTCTGGCAGCACAGGTGCAGCCACGCCCTCGGCGGCGCTGTCGCTGCAGCCGGAGACGCTGGCAGGCCTGGGTGTGCTGATGCAGTTCGCGTGGAGTGTCTTGAAGAAGGCTCGCGCCAGTGACCCCGGCGTGGTGTTGAGCCAGGTGCGCTCAGCAGTGCAAGCCCCCTGGAGTAACCCTGATCTCATATCACACATGCACACATGAAGAAGTCTTGGATCATTGAATGGAAGCGCGCAGTGGTGGTGGTTTAATGGATTTGTGTTCAGCATGTGACTGGCTGGCGGGGGTTGCCGTTCGGCCGCACCCGCCAGGCTGTGCTCACGCGATATGTGCATGCGTGACTGCCGTAGCTGTTGCAAGTGCACGCGTGTGCTATGGTGTACCATGCGGCAGTGTCGTACTCTTGGCGTCAACGTGTGTTTGGTTTCTCACATGAGTCGTTTCCCTTGCGCCTTGCAGGTGCTCGGCGCACCAGGGCTGCAGATGATCACGGGGCGCAACGGCGAGCTTTTTATGCAGGTCCGCGGCGTGCATTGTGCTGTGCGCATGCGCGTTGTAGCGTGTGTAACTCTTAGTGCTAAGTGCCAGACACCTTCTGGGTGTCAATGCCAAACAAGCTGCCTGAGGCGTCGCTTTGCTGTCTGTATGTGCCGCATTGTAGTGGTGTCGGGCCGGGCCCGATGTCCACAAGACGGCGAGTTGCACTGGGGATGAGACATGTGCCTGTTGCACGCGTGGTGTACGCGCTGCATTGCCTCGCATGGTGTTGGGCGGGTTTGTGCGGGTTGCCTCATGGCGAGCTTCCAACCTTTGCCAAGTCGCCAGCAGCCTGTGGCTTGGCCATGTCACCACACGCCTCCTGGTTCACGGCTTGTTGTCAAGTGCTGAGTGGCTGATACTAGCGAATTCAATGAACAAACCGGCTTGTGACTACCGTAACACAGCTCTTAATGTTGACTGGTTGCCTGACATCCGCACTTAAATGCCCGCATATGTTAACAGGCTAAAGTCCGTCTGCCAAAGCCTCTCATGGAAAGCATCGGCGTGCTTATGAAGGACCCGGCGCCTGCGGATGCTCAGCAGCAGCAAGCGCAGCAGCAGGCGGGCCAGGGAGGTGTGGCACCCGACCAGCAGGTATTTGCGTTCACGTGGTTACACACGTGGCGTTTTGCATGTGCAAATGTCCATGTACCTATTGCACGGCTAGCTTCCCTTCTGAGCTGAATGGCAATAGGGCCAGTAGCGTCGCTGTCTAGGCTCAGTTCACTAATTGTTCATCGCATGGGTTTTGTTCGCATGCTATTTTTGAATTTTCCAGAGCCCTTTCCCATCATGCGTAGTTGAATGTGCATGAAAAGGATATGAATCATACCGTACCCATCATACCGTATGATGCACGGCGGGGTGCCCAATGCCAGCGGCAGCACTCGCCCAGAAGGCTCCAGCGATTCCCCCATCGTCGCTGCCGGGCTAAGACCCCCTCGCCTGGGGTGTGCACCGTGTGTGCGTTGTGTGTGTGTGGCTGGCTGTGTGCAGGCGTCACAGCACCACACGTTTGAGGTCGGGCTGTACGTGAACCTGCACAAGCTCACAGGTGGGTTGGTGCGCTCAGAGTATGGTGGCAGATAGGCAGCTTTCAAGCGTGACATACTAATATGTCTCAACGCTGCAACACAGAGGGTGCGCTCGCTGGCGCATGTGATGGGACGCAGGGGGTTGGGGTGGGAGGGCGGCTGCAGTGTTGACCGTGCAGGGGGCTGCAGCGGGTCGAGTAACGGATCAGCCCCCTGCACCTAGCACGTACGGTACTCTGTGTGTGCTCATCGCTGCGGTGCAGTGGGTGTTGCTGCTTTGTGCCCAGTCCACCCCAGCACAACAACACCCTCCATGCTTCCCCGGACGTGACATTGGCATTTGCTCCCAAAATCTGGTCTGAAAATATTCTTGTTGGGCCATGCAGCGTGCATGTGCATGCAGATACTGACTGCATGACCGAAGCTGACTGCTGCATTGTGTGTCTACTGTGTCAGCTTGCGTGTGCCTCAACCCTGCTGTGGCGCTCCCCTGTGGCTGTGCGTGTGTGGTACGTCTGGCTGGCGCAGGCCACGCCTCGCTGGACGCGCCGGACCGCCTCTCTCGTGAGTTCAGTGACGCCGGCCGCGGCCTCATCCTCATCGGTGACCTGGGCTTAGGACCGCACAACTACCTCCGCCCCGTGCCGCCCGCCACGCTAACAGCCCCGTGGGAAACTGCAGCCACGAGCGCGGGAGCGGCTTCTGCAGGGGGTGGCGCTCCTCCCTCCACCGCTTCACCTGGGTCGCAGAAGTCAACTGATGGCGGTGATGGAGCTGCCGAGCCGGGTACAGCGTCGACGTCATCATCAGCCGCGATTGGGAATGTGGGGCCGTGGGCAGCTGCCGCTGGGCAGAAGCTGGTGGGGCGGCTGCAAGGCTCGCTGTCATTGCTGGCGCCTGCGGTCCAGGCAATTGTGTCGTCGTCGCCGCTGGCGGCGTTTGGGAGCGTCGCGCAGCGCGGTGGGGCGAGCGGTGCAGCAGGCGCCGGGATGTCCTTCGACCAGGCGGCTTCGGCAGCTGCGACCTCCACGGATGACGTGATACTATCGGAGAGGATGCCTCCTCTGGGGTATATCGATCTTGGGCCGCTCGTCGCGGTTGTTGATGAACGCGGTACGGCTGCGAGCTTGCAGGCCGGCGTTCAGTTGGACCCGAGTCGCGGTAGGAGTAGCGCAGGGCGCTACAGCTCGGAGGTGTGGTCTGACGCAGGGGCAGGCCAGCGTCCGCCGCGCTGAGGTTTCGTGTTGCTGAGTGACATTGCGGACGTTGCGGTCACACTTGGGCCAATACGTGAACTGCGGTGTGAAGAAGCATGTTCGTGCAAGGCGCACAACCTTCACACACAGCGGTTGAGTGTTTGCTGGTTGGCTTGCAGAGACCGAAAGATCACAGGTCGTCACCCGTGAGACTGTGTGACCAAGGGTGGCACAAGGGGCAGGTGAATGAAGCTAGCATAATCTCTGTGCCCTCGGGCCAAACGACTCCTGGCTGTGGCTGACCACACAGTTGACACGAATTGTATGCCCTTTGTTTTGCGGGTGTGCTGCTTCTGACCTTTGTATACCCTGCGGAAGCTTCTCCGGGTTGTTCTCACTGCACATTGCTGCGCGTTTGGACCAGCCTGCCCGTTCCCTGAACTCTGATATAGCCACTGTTGTACTACACAATTTGTTGCAATGCCTTTAGCATGTGTGTTCATTGTCCATCGGCAGTGCCGATTTACGCGTTCTTGTACTACAACCGCATTTGTTTGTCGGCACCCATGCCGCGAGCCTGGCCCTGCATACCTGCAGCTTCATTGACACAAGTGTGCTGCACAATGAGGTCAAGGCAGGCCAACTTCCTCACTGTCCTGTCCATCTATCACTGGTTGCACTTTCTGCCAATACCAAACTCACCTTCAGTTGCGTCGAGGATACCATGTAGGCACGGGCTGGCTCTACCACACGCAGGCAGAGCCTGTGCTTTTGAGAAGCGCCTGTGTACGATGCTATGGCGCGTGCTGCTGCTCATAGTGCTGAATGCAATCGTCGAGGCGCAGCGAACGGCCCAGGTCTCGAACGACATACAGTTCCGCACAGCACTTGCTGCCCCAGATGTTGGCACTGTGCAACTTCAACAGGACATCACACTACAGGAGTCAAACTGGCCGTCGTCAGTTGTATTGCCCATTGCTCGCAACGTCACCGTTACTGGCAATAGTACAGCATTCACTCTGTCTGCTGCACCGCTCCTGGACCTCAACAACTTGGCTTCAAGGGTCAGGTTGGCTCCAAATGTCACCCTGACGTTCAAGGGACTACTGCTCGAGAATACACGCCTTGGAGAGCTTGCGACGACGGTTCCTGGGTTCAACTTGCTCGCCATTGGTTCACCGTGGGGGCTGTTGGTTGTGGTGGACTGCCTCGTCTTCCTCTACTCCTGTGCTGCGCCTGCATATGTGACCTCCATGGAGTTCCAGGCGGGGCTGCAAGCACAGCGTCCTCAAGCGCTCCCTGGCACGCAGGTCGTGACCGCTGCCAGCGACCCAATCTGCATACCTGCACGGCCAGGATGGGCAGGAGCACCTGCTCCAAAGTGTTATGACATAGACCACCTACTGCATCCGATGGATGCTGCCCTGACAGGAGCGCAGTTCAGCGCCAACTCGTCAGCATACGTGGACGCGGGCTACCTGTACCACGTCGTGAACACACTCTATGCCTGCGAGGTTGTTGCGGGCCTGGAATGCATATCCACGTACGGTGTGGCCACATGTCTTCAGTGGTTTCTTTCAGGGCAAGGCCCCAACACTACGACAGCCACGCCTACGCCCAGCACAGCACTAAATGACATGCTTGCAGGGGACGAAAGTGGCGGTGTTGAACAGCAGACAATCCTTGCGATTGCTTTATCTGTCTCACTGGGAGGTATGTCTATATTTTCTGCTTGTAAGGTTCATACCTTGCTTGTTATGTTCTTGAGTCCTGACACCGGTGACACCGGACACCCAGATGGCTCCGCTCGCGTGCGTTTCACACAGGTGCAGCACTGATCGCTGGCGCTGTGTTCGTCTTTTTAAGGAGACGTAGAGCTAGCAGTTCGCGTCACAGGTAGGCCAGGGCTAACAACAAAGCTGCACTTCTAGGAAACACCGTGTGAAGGGGAAGTACGGACAGCTGAAGGTCATCCACCTTGCAAAGTTGTTGCCTCTTGCACTTTCACAGTGCTTGTGCCCAGACACAAGCGCTTGTTGCACTGTGCCCGACATCGGTGTTGGTCCCCGCAGGTGTCTCTTGCCCAAAGCCGATGCTGATCGTCCAATTCCACAGTCCGCCCAGGGCTCCTCCGCGGATGAGGCTGCGATGTTGGGTGCGGGTCCACAGCAGGTGCTGGTAGCTACCAACCAGAACGACGACCCAAATCACAATCAGGCCACTGAGCATGGCAACCTGCTCGTGAAGGGCGTGCTGGGGCGTTCGAAGCACGCAGCACCTTCGCGCACTGCAGTGGACGGTGGAGCAAACATTGTGTTGCCTAAGAGCACAGTGGCGGTGGGTTGATGCACCTTCACTTTAAGCAGCTTGCAGGCCTTGCCCAGGCTGTGCAGGACGAACTGCACGGACTGTTGCGCAAAGCAATCTGGCCGCCTTGTAGGGTGATATTCTGATGTATGAATGTATCCTGTGAGGAACACATTGCATGCTGAATGCTGAACAGCAGGGAGGGATAACGAGATTTACCCCATGCTCAGGTCCATGCGTCCATGACAGCAGCAAGAGCAACTCAGCCAGGAATGCTAAGGAGAAGTGCTGACGCTGCACGCAACGCATGCCACGTAGTACATGAGGGTTGAGCAGTGAGCACCAATGCTGCCTGGCGCTCCACTGTGTGCAGCAGCGTATTTGGGGGCATGCACCATGTGTGCGGTACCGAGTACACCGACATGATGGGCGCTCTCCGCTGTGTTGTGCTGTGCCGCGCTGTGCCGCGCTCAGGGCTACTCTTCGGCCAGCTCCAACCTGGGCTCAAGCATAGCCGTGTGGGGGCGGCAATCGTCGCAGCCGCCAGCAGACCACTACGTGACGCCAGTGACCCACAGCACCTCGGCACTGCGTGCGACACTGCGACTGGACCTCGAGTTGGGCCTTGACGTGCAGGTGCGCTGCAGATACCAGGGAGGGTTACCCTAATGCACATCTGAGGCATTTCACCTTTTGGGGCGCCTGGAACCCGTTGAAACCGGGTAGCCGGTTGCCCGGTGCTACTTTGTCGCGTTTTGCCACCGTTCGCGGCTCCAGGGTTGTCGGGTGTGCTGTTCAGGTGCAGGTGTGTGGGTCAAGAAGAGTAGAAATGGCAGTGCAACGTGCGCATTCGAGAGAGATGCGCAATGACAGCCAACATGGCCAAGTGGCATGACTCACTCGCTCATGCCGCATGAGGTGTACACGCAGGATACAAAGCGTTTACTCGGCAGCAATGCTGAAAGGCCGATTGTACGCCATTAAGCGGGTTGTCGCTGCTGAATTTGATGGGCATCGCTTCAGCGTGCGTGTATGCTGCTTACGCATCCGCAAAGTTTTCGGCACATTCCCAAAGTTTTCGGCTTTAGGTCAACCATGGCACGCTTGCATGGCGGAATCTCAGGGGTTCAGCAAGGCTGTGCGTTTCCGCATGCTGTGGTGTTGTGTCGGTCGTCTGATCAATACCATAATGTCATGGTGGTCAATACTTATCAATGGCGTTCTCAATAGCGTGCAGTCGCCTCGTCTATGTTATGTTATTTTACATCAGGAGCGTGTTGGCCATACGGCCCATGCTCCCCCCAGATGGGGACCAGGCAGGCAGAAAAGGGTCACCAAGCTATGCACATGGTGTGCAAGAGAGCCACAAGGGCTCAGTGCAGTACAACAGCAAAAGCATCATCTATGACATATTGATGTGGATGTACTCGCATGTTGCGCAACTGTGCAGGTGATAGACGGCAGTGACGGCTTTGCGCTGGGCCTCGGCGCGTACGCTCGGGTGGTTCGGGCCCGCTACGCTGGCCGCCTGGTGGCGTGCAAACTGCTCCTGCCGGCGCTGGTGCTGCCGCCCAGCCATGGGATGCCGCCTGCGGTACAAATGCCAGCAGCTGGCGATACACAGCAGGACGTGGGCGGCGTCTGCAGTGCAGCAGCAGTGGGCAGGGATGATGGTCAGCGGCAGCAGCAGCAGGAGGGGCCGCCTGGGCTGCCGAACAAGTTACCGCCGCGCTATGGCCATGTGCTGGCCGTTCCTACTAGTCTGGCGCAACAGCAGCAGCGGCAGGGCGCGGGCGCGCCCCTGGCGCCGGGTCCAGCGGCGCATGACCCGCTTGCAGTTGTGGAGGGCTCACCATCAGCGCTGCAGGGCGGCGCGGCTGCAGGGGCAGGGCCCGCCGCTCTGACCACCCCTGCGATTGCGCCCCCCCTAGCTGCTCACGCCGCTGCGGCAGCATTAACCCCAGCAGCGGCAGCAGCAGCAGCAGCAGGGGCTCCTCGGCCCCTCGGTGCTGCCCCCACCGGCGTGCACTCGTTCGCGCAAGAGCTGGAGGTGCTCTCCTGATGCGACCACCCGCACGTTGTGCGGCTGCTGGGCGCGGGCATGGCGCCGCCGCAGCCCTTCTTGCTGCTGGAGCTCATGCACACCTCCCTGGCAGCACTGCTGCACGGCGACGGTGGCGCAGGCAGCGACGAGGAACACACCATGGACCACACGGATGCACCCATGCATGCACCCGGTGGTGGCGGGAGAGGGGATAGAGGTGGCGTGGCTGACAGCTTGCCGGGGGTTGCGGTGGGCGGAAGGGGCAGGGCCGCCACCTCCACCGCTGGTGCTGGCGCTGCCGCTTTGAGTTCCTGGGAGGCGGCGCTTTCCCAACAGGAGCGGGAGGGCCCGCAGGACCAGTGTGAGGCGGTTGGCACGCAACAGCCACGCGTTCCACACAACGCGCCGAGCGTCATTGATGCCGCACCACCTGCTGCTGCTGCGGCGGCGGCGGCAGCACGGGGAGTGGGTGCCGTGAGCGTGTCAGCGCAGGCAGATGCTGTCGCTGCGATGGCGGCAGCGACCGCAGCTGCGGCGGTGGCGGTGCAGCTGGCGCGCACGACGAGGGGTGCTGCGGTGCGCATGGGCTTGCCCATACCCCAGGTCAGGGCATGAGCTGATCACTGCAAGTCTACTACATTAATAGATGAACGGCAGAGCCAGTTTTCATATAGCAATTAGGGTCATGTTGTGGCGACTGGCAAGGATGTTTTGAAATCAGTCACAACCCATAAGGCCACTGCAATTCACAAGAAGGCGTCAGCGTTCTGCTGGTGCTGCACACATAACGTCCAATGCCAGCTGTCTTTGCTTGGGTTGTGCTATGACCTGTGACGTTATGAGCCAGGCACAACTAGCCAAGAGAGCCAGGCGGCATACACACATGCGGTTTATGCACACTCTATGCAGCTGAGCATTGCCTGATGCGGTGTGAGTGGCGCTCCAGGCGGCTCGTGGCCCCGTGCCTGAACACGATTATGGGCCACCCGCCATGCGGCTTGCTCCCTGATTGTTTGATTGTGTTTTGTTGTTGTCAGGTCCTGGCAATCGCGCGGGATATACTGGATGGGCTGGCGTACCTACATCCGACAATCGTACATCGAGACCTCAAGTGAGTGACCCGCGGCGGTGCTTGCTGCCACAGTTGCATATGCAGGTGTGTAACTGACTTGCTTCACTGTACATCACTCGGCCAATCATGCGCATGTGTTATGCAGTACGCACACCTACAATTGGGCCGTGCCGCATCATTCACGCATGTCAGGTGTGGAGCAGGGGCAGCATGCTGATGGCGATGGCGCATTGTCCCATTGCATTGCCCGGCTTGAAGTCCGGCTTGACTTCATGTGCGGTGGCCTCGCAGACCATAAAAGGCGGGTGGGTTGCTCGCGCTCAGCCTTGAGCCGTGGTCCTCACGCAGTTGCTGGCTCATTCGCCGAGCCTGCTTCAAAGTGCTGGGCGCTTCCGTACTGTCAGCTTGTAACATCCACGTGTGCATGACGGCTGAAACACCCAGGTGGTGGGATCGGCGGGAACAGTGGGTGGGACTGATGGGTGTGGTTACTGTGGTTGGCGCAGGCCCTCCAATGTGCTGCTGGATGAGTCGCTGGGCACCGCCAAGCTGGCGGACTTTGGCCTCAGCAGGCTGTGTGTGGACACGCTCGCCACCGCCCACCCGGAGGCCGGCACCGCGCCATGTGAGTCCTTGGCTGATGCCACGGGGTTTCCTTGTCATCTGGTCCCCATCTGGGGGGAGCATGGGCCTTAGGGCTGACACGCTCCTGATGTAACATACCATACATACCACGGGGTAACATTAAGTACAAACATTCAGGGTATATCTCCACAACATCATCCCGCAGTTGAAGCGACACAGAGGACACAGTGGGGTGTGTGTGGATGGGACGTGGGCGGCAGTGTGGTGTCAGGCTGGGTCGTGGTGTGTGAGCGCATGGCTCGCGAGGTGGGGATGATAGCAACAGAGGAGTGGAAAGGCTGGCAAGCAGGGCGCTTACAACGCAATTCTCCATCCCAAGCACTATTGCTGCAAAGGGTTCCTCAGCAGCAGCCACCCCAAGGCCGCCGCAGCAAGCATGTCGCAAGGGGGATGATGACCCCTGCCCCATGTGCTGACCCCCACGCTCTTTTTGCCCCCACCTGGTCTTATTGCTTATGCATCTCACATCGTGATCCCTCATGCACCTCTCATTGTAGATGTGGCACCGGAGCTGTTTGACTCATCCAACTACACCGTCACTGAAAAGGTAAGCCATGCGCCGATGAGAATGGCAAGAGTTCAGGGACGCGAGCAATGCGCGGCATTGCGTGGTGCAGCACTCAAGCTGGGCCGAATATGCATTATGTATATGTCATGTACAGCACCGCCATCTCCCCCCACCCAGCACGCGCACGCACGCACACTTACTGAGTTCATGCATGTCGGACGGTCTGAGGCTTTGATTGCAATGCCTCATGAGGTCATGGTTGACTTTAAATCACTTGGCCAATCAGGCCATTCATGGATGGCGTTAGTGAACATGAATGCCCAAGGTCATGCAAGCCGTGTATGCACAAGCACGCACAGGCGTCAGGCGTCCTTTATGCTGAACTGCGTTGCTGTTGTGCTCCCGCCTGCCTCCCGCCCCCTTCCCGCTCTTGTTGTGTTTCGGCGCTTGTGTTGCGCCGCCGTGACGTGACGTGCGGCTCATCAGGCGGACATGTACAGGTGCGTGGTGGCCAGCTACCGCAGCGCACGACACCCCTCGCATGATGCCCTGCATGCTGTGGCTGAACTGTCCATGCGCCTGTGCGTCTGCATCATGCACATAGTGGCCAGCTTCTGCTCCCACCCTGTATACGTTGCGTCAAACGGTCAAAGTCTTAATACCGGTTTCCACTCCCTCGTCCTGTATTGTGTTGGCTTGCTGCATGCGATTTGCTGTGCCGGCATTCGCCAACGGCCCCGAGTTGATGCCTGACTCCTGCTCCTGCTCGCCCCCCCCACTCGCTTGCACGCGCTGCATGCAGCTTTGGCGTGCTGCTCAACGAGATGCTGACAGGCGAGCCCCCCTGGCCTGGACGCACCCCCCTGGAGATCGCCGTCGCCGTCACGCTGCTGCAGCTGCGCCCGCCCATGCTTGCCGCGCGTGCGGCAGCACCCGTGCCTCCCCGCTTGCACAATCTCATCGTGACGTGTTGGGACGCCGATCCGGCCAGACGGCCCTCCGCAGCGGAGGCGCTGAAGGTGGTCACCCTGCTCATGCGGCAGCTGGACCTGTGGCCGCCACCCGCCAATACAGCGCCCCGGTCAGCCCCGGGACGCGCTGACAGCTCCGGAACCAAGCTGCCCGGGGACATTGGTTCCGGAGCAGCCGCCGATGCAGGTGCCCCGAGCGGTTCCGCTCCCGGGGGCGCTGCTGTTGAGGCGGCCATGGGCGCGCCCCAGCCCGGAAGGGTGACCCCTGCTGGCGTCGGCCAGCCATCCCACCCCCGGCGCCAGCAGCAACTGCCCGAGCCGCTGCAAGCTGCGGAGCTTGCCGCATTCCCAGCCACCGTCCCGCCCATACCCGTGGCCATCGCCAAAGCCACATATGCCGCTGGCGTCAGCAGCGGGAACGCCCACGATGCCCCTTATCTTCCTGCACTGCAGCTGTTCCCTGCCTGGAGCGAAGATGCAGAGCCTTCTGGCGACAGGAATCTGCGACAGGAATCGTTCGTGCCACAGGCCGTGCCGGCGCTGCGGGCGGGGGCCGGCACGCCGCCAACAGCGCCTGATGCAGCGGTGGTAGCGGTGCTTGCAGCATTGCAGGCGAGCGAGCATGCAGACATGACCCACCCGCATCAGCACCAGATCGCTGGCACAAGCGAAGTATATGGGACAGCAGGCGATGGCAGCCGGTGGCTTGACGAGGCGGTGAACGACTGGCAGGCGAGCGCACAGTCACAGGCCATGCTGCCGCCGCTGCCGCCGCCGTCATCGTTTCCGCCTCTGCCGCAGGAGTGCAGGCAGCGCAGCTCCAGCAGGAGCGACCTGGGTGGTGAGGACTTGGCGTCAAACGCCGCTAAGGGCAGCAGCGGCGTCAGCGTCGGCGCCTTCGGCCGCTCGCTGCTGAGCGTGTCTCCGCCTGCCGGGGCGGGCAGCGATATCTGCACAAACACCACCACCACCACCACCACCACCACCACCACCACCGCTACCGCTACTGCCTTTACCATCAAGACGACTTAGGAGGAGTCTTGAGGGCGTGATCCCCCGCCGCCCGCTGCGACATGGCAGCTGTGTACTGTCCCGCGGTACGGTCTAGCGGTTGGAACTTCACATTACGGGTACTGGGCGTCTCAGATTGGCGTGGGATAGTTAGGAGCTCCCTGGTGCGGTGTGTCACGTAAAACCCTGCAAGCCTCAACAACGGCAGCTTGCCGCACCCGATGACCATTCATTCCTTTCCTTTTATCAGTGGCACATCTGGTGGCACATCATGGATGCAATAACCTCCCAACAGGCAGTCCACGTTGAACTTGATTGGAGTTGTCGATTTGATGAATTGCCCTTTTGCCAAGTTGCACCGGATCATGTGCAACGGATGCGCAGCAGATGATGTGCTGCATCGTTTGTTGGTTGACACGAGAGTCACATTGCGGTATGGATTGGTACTTGGCGTGCTTACGGGCCCTTGCTCACACTGCCACACTGTCTTGCCCCCGTAATAATGATTGATGCATCATGCATGCCACAAGCAAGCAATGATCGCCGGAAACCGCTCGCCGTAAACCGACAGCGGTATGTCACACGTTGCGGCCGGCCCGGTTGCGTCGCCCACGATGCATGGCACTGCTGGCCCCAAAGCCACCCCTGCAGTTATATATGTTTGATGGGCGTGGCCTTGACCCACGCAAAGCAAGCACTGGTGTCTGTTCATGTCCGGCATCTGTATGCTGGCTACTTTGGTGTGCTCTATAAGTCTTTTGAGGTGTCTCGTTGGACCCTCCAGCCCTCCCCTGCACTGCACTACATACAAAACTTCCTCCTACAAGCGCTGTTGGCTAGCGCTAGTTGATCATGTTGCAGTCTGTTGGCTCAGTTTTTCCCCGGACCACAATGGATGATCACAATACCCCAGGGGCTAAGGGACAGGACACGCATAGTTCGTGGATTTGGGGCCCATGTGTTGCGCCGACACAAGAATGCTTGCTGCATGCATGCGCAAGCGCGTTTTATGTTTATTGCTGCCAAACTTCACATGTATGCCTCTGCACAAGCCCGTCCACATAAGGCTTGATGCTGCTCAGCACGCTTGCGAGTTGCGGTCTGGACACTCCGCCAACGGGCCTTTCGTCAACACCCCCTAGTGTGCTGATATGTAGTTGCACCGGTCCAAGCAACGCGGTCTGCATCTGGGGCGCACGCTCATATATGGCAAGGACATGATAGCGGTGCTGTGGAAGATAAGCTTCTTGACCATTTGTTCATCTTCTAGCATCTTGATAACATGAAGCCGCCCCATGAGCGACTTTTGCGCTCGTGTGCTGCCCTGCCACAATTGGTGTTTTCTGGTTCGCTCCTTTGATTGGCCGCCATGCCGTGCCACCCCGCCCAGTCCTCAAGGCGCCTTTGCGTCCATTATGCGTGTATATGCACGTGCTGATGTGGTTTCTGAGGGCTGTACTGGAGTAGCTGTGTGCTGGACAGACAGCCCTGAATCGTATGCATATCGAAATACAGTATGCATGTGTATGACAACGTTGCGAGTATACCTTTCCTGAGCGTCAACCCAAGGATTATTTCATCGTCATGGCTGCTGCGTAATTGTGCCCTGTGCGGGTCAAATCCATTTCTGAAAGGCACTGGGCTTTCTGAGCTGATGCCTTCAGCCATGGGCGATGAGTGGTGCAAGCGGTTCCTTCCCTCCCCCAGTGTTGGCGTGCCCTGGCCTTCGTATGTGTCGGCGTAAGCATGTCAAGGTGGTTGTGTGTGTGGCCATAACACACGACGCTCAGTGTGTAGTCCACGAGCTTTGAAACGTGGATGAACCGCTTGCAACTTGGCTTGCAGCTTGGCCCTCGGTACGTTGACACGCCTGATGTGCACAGCTGTTGAGCTCCGAGCAGACGCGTGTGTGCGAGCGCATGCGGGATGCGCATGCTCTGTGGCTCGCATGAGCCTTCATGGTTGGCACCCACCCTGATCAAGCGATACACACCCGAGCGTGCTTCCGTGATGTGACCTGCGCCATGAACATCTGGTCTGACCTGAATACCTGACTGACTGCTTGGCGTTTGGCAACCTGCATGACCTTTGATCGTCACAACCCCTTACCGCACAGCAAACCCACTCCCTCGCCCTTGTCCTTGTACTCTCACTGCCTGCCTGGTGGGGTGGTGGCATGCTATCCAGCCGGATGCTCCCCATGCCAAGCCACAGCCGGGGGAGGCACCTGCACCCAACCGCACCAGTGTGTGCTACATAGCCCTCGCGAGGCTGAAGCATTTTGTCGGTGGGGGGTCATGGTGGGGAGCCCAGAACGCCACATGTACACGCTCTCTCGTCGGGCGCTTGCCGAATTGTAAGCACACAGGCGTACATTCACTGGTCAGAGCTTGTGCACTGCCCTCTGCGTTGTGTGTTGTGCAATTACGCACCCTGCAACACTATCACAACATCGCGTGCATTACACATGCGACGCGACACGTACTGTTACACACACGAGCAACGGATCAACACGGTGGCAACACACGGTCAGCAACACATGAACAACGGTCCTGCAGCCCATTGGCCAGCACGCAATTGTGGGCATGTACCTGCGCCATTCAAAACTCAGTCCGGCTGTCGCCCCACAATCAAAGCCCATGCGGCAGTGCATGCATCATCCAGACCATTCTCCCCATTGAAGGTGAGGCCAGTGATTCTCGCCTCGCTTATCAGGGCGTTATCAGCTCTCGTCTTGAGAGGAGTGCCAGCCCTAGCTCAAGGTGTACAATTCATCAATGGCAGAACGCGGCTGCCCAGCAGTGATACGATGCACGGTCCACATACGAGTACCAGCAAGTGTGGACGTGTAGCACCCTTGCACAACTGCACTAACGCACATGCCGCAACACCCCATACATGATGACATTATCATGCCATGATGGAGGCATGCACACTTGATGCCCGCGCATCCGGTCCGAATCTCAAAATGGCCCCAATCACTCCTCCATGCACCCGCAACTACACAGGTATGTCCAGCCACCCAGCCATGCATGGCATCCTCCTGTCAGCTTGCAGCAAAACGCACTGCACCGAAAACGCATTCCACACCTGGGGCAGCCTTGACAAGCTGGGTCCATGGCATGTGCTGGTATGCTCTGCATACGGCACTAGACCAAGATAGCTATAGCACTGTCTACGGCTATGCACAGTTTGACGTTCCACAGTGCGCTGAATTACTACTCCAAGCCGCCCCTAATCACGCGAGCGGTGGCAAACGCAGCCGGTGAAGTCCCCAACGGTGTTCTTACCCAGCCAGGCTGAATGCAGGAGGGATATGCGATGTGGCTTGAGCAGGCCAACCCTGATGAACCCTGTCCAGGATGAAACCAGCCAGGCATCGGGGCTCTGGCTTGAGCCTGGCCTGATCCACACATACACACCGACAGGAGGCAACAGCAGTGGAGACTCCCTCAGGCAGCACCTGGCAACATCTGGATCTACATAGATTACGGACGGTATTGCAGCCTAGTTAAGCTACGCCAGTGTTATGCTGAATCAGTCTGAGAATTTGGATG
This sequence comes from Chlamydomonas asymmetrica, assembly GCA_001662385.1. Classification (NCBI taxonomy): domain Eukaryota; kingdom Viridiplantae; phylum Chlorophyta; class Chlorophyceae; order Chlamydomonadales; family Chlamydomonadaceae; genus Chlamydomonas; species Chlamydomonas asymmetrica. The sequence continues at coordinate 39,364 of BDDA01000561.1, forward strand.
AGTAGTAGCGGGGAGGGATTTGGGGCATGGCCTCCAGCAGTGGCCCGTGGCAACCCTCCCAGTTGATTATCCAGCGCGGGGCGATGACCTGCGCGTCAGCACGACAGCGGGCAGCGGGCAGCCGCGTGAGGGCCAGCACAGCGCATCCACGCGGCAGTCACGTATGTGTGCTTCACCTACGGTCCAGCACATTCCACAGGCCACCGGCTTCCGGTTGTGTAACACACTGCATGAGAGCTCCAGCGGTGCGCCGGGGGAAGGAGCTCGCTCAGGCGACCAACCACTGATCAGCGCAAGCACCACAACAAACCTGTGACTTCCCCTAAGCAAAGGAGGACGTGGAACAGGTCGCAAGCCACGCGGCTACGAGCGCAGGTTACCACAGGCCATGCGTGTGGCGCGCACGACGGATGCGCTGTACACCCCACACATGATTTGAGTTCGTCGCTAACATGGCAAGTGCGTTGCTCAGCTCAACACACAACAATGCATGGCCGACTATGGAACGCTCCCAGGTTGGAACGCCCTACGTTACGCATAGGCCCATACTCTGCACCGCATCAAGCTCTGCTGCCAAGTCAGAAGCGAGCCCCCGTATAATGTAAGTAGCCCTGGGCTAGGTGTATAGACCGGTTCGTTCCTTTGGGTACCGTTCTGGGTAAGTATATTTGTGATCTTCTAGGCCGTCTGGTGAAACGGACCTGTTTGAAGCCGTGCTCATTCAGGCAGAAGCCCAACTCCCGATGCTCCGACACGTGCCTGCGTTTGGGCACGAAACACAGCATCCAGAGTAGCATCATGCGGTGCGGGTGGCTTGTCAGGCGGCACTTGGCACGACACTAGCATAGATTTAGCATAGTATGGCACTGGCGCTCAGCTGCGTAAGCTGCAAGTTAGGCAGGCCGCAGGCCTGCGCGCCACCACTCACTTTTTTGGGTCGCCATGGTATCTACACGTGCTGTGGCGAAGCGCGTCGGCGCGGTACAGCGCCACGCCTCCGAAACCAGCATTGACTGGGATCGCCGCTTGGCCGTTGACTTCAAAGCACTCCAGGGAGCCAGCTGGAAAGATGTCCGAGCACTTGCCCGTCCCCACCGACAGCGGGTTTGGCGCAAACACCGTTGCACCAGAATGGACCGTACTGGAGTTGACGTGCAATGCAAAGCGGTCGCAGTAGCGCGGCAGTGCCCCATGGGTACCTATGGGCACGTCGTTGTTTTCAGGGTAGTCTCTCCAGGAGCACACGCCGTTCGCAAGCAGCGCGTGCCACTTGGTGCCACTCTCTGGCAGGAACGCTGTCAGCGTCTCCTTTATGCTATCGATGTCCCAAGGGAAACACATGTCTGTGTCAACAACTAGCAGATAATCTATATGCTTGTAGCGAGGCTCGTGCAAGGCGTCAAGGTAGATGTTGCGGGCGGCACCAAGTACGCCCAGGGTGCGCTTATCGCCGTGATGCCCGATGGCGGGCGACAGCATCTCTCCTGACACGCCGTGGCCCTCCCAGCCCTTGAGCCAGGCCATAAACTTGACACGCGTGTCGTCAGAGGAATCGTTCTCCACCATGAGCACGCTGGTGTGCTTGAAGAGTTTGGAAATTCGGTAAACGTTGTGCAGCGAGTAGAGGAGTCGCTGGCCTGCGTCCCTCGCCACAATTGCAACCAGCACGTTCAAGCTATCCAGCGTTTTGGGCGCCTCGTCCTCCAGCAGTCTGCGGTGGTGCGCCCAGGTGTGTACGTCAACTGCGCTTCCGTCTGCGTGCTGGCCGCTGAACACTTGTCGAGGAACCAGACCGCTCTGAAACACTCCCATGGTCAGCAAAATCAGGGCGCCTGCTAGAGGCGCATACACCATCCTGCCAGCGCTCATCCCGGCCGTGTCAGTTGTAAACCACCACCAGCAAGCGCATCAGCACCGGCAGTGCCAGGATAGTAGCAGGCTTGTGCACTTAAAACGCCCGGATAATCGTAAGCGGTGTTCTTGTGCACTGAGTCATCCACCTCGAGTATTTGAACACGCTATATCCCGACCTGCCTAGTCGACACAATGTGGTTCACACTTCCAGGGTGAATCCATGGGGCCGTGCGGTGTGCATATGCCTTGAGGACAAAAACTGCACCTGGGCTGATGACTAGTGAGTGTGAGCATCAGTGGGTGTGAGGGAGGCATGGTGGGAGGGAGGGGCCGCCAGGGTGCCGTGCGTGGTATTGCTTGCGCTCGCGTATTTTGAGCGGAAACTAGCCTGCCGGCTTCTTTGCGCACCTAGGCTGCAAGTTGCTGACAGACGGGTACACGGGCAACAGGGGCGTGCAGTGCAGTCCAGCAGTCAGCACAGCTCTTCATGCCATGTGCGTGTGGGTAGGGGCGGGCAGCAGGGACTCACGGAGTAGGATTCCGCAGTCTTGCAGCCGTACAGAATGTGTCAGTCTCTAGTCATGGCCAATGCCTCCTCCTGCCCTCGACCCTATCAGGAGGTGAGGAGTATTGGGGCCTGGAGGGGAGGGGCAGCTGTGAAAGCAAGGACAGTCCTGGGTGGGAGAGACCACTACCCAGCGCCCAATGCGGCAGGCACCAGCATTGGGCAGGCAAGTCAGCGCTCAGAAGCGCCAGCAGTGGGCGGGCACGGCGCACACCCTTGACAGTAAATCCCTGCGCTGCATGCTGCGCCGTACTGCGGATGCCGTACTGCGCATGTTGCGCTGCAGCCTGCAGGCCTGCCCCTGGTCGCAGCCGGGACATCCATACGGTGCACAGGTCAGGAGGGCATGGTGGTCGTCACTCGTCAGTGACCATTGGCACACCCACAGCCCTGCATATAACGCGTGTCAAGGCATTCATCCAGCCGTTTGGTGGCGAAGCTGTGCCAGCAGCAAGCAACCTGGATACGATCACCGCAATGGCTGCATGGCTGGGGTAGGTGTGGAAGCAGCAATGTGCACCACGCATGAAGCGCCATGCACACATCGAGCTGCTCAGCAACATACGGGGGCCTTACACGGTGTATGCAAGGAACACAGCGACGTGTGGGCTGGAGAAGGCATGGGTGAGGAGGTGTGAGAGAAAGCTAGCCAGCTAGGCCATGCACAAGTGCACATTGCAGCGACAGCTTTCTAGGTCTGAGATGTTGAGGGAGGGATGCTCGGTGAAGTTGTTGAGTGCCTGCCTGGCTCCGGCCGAATGGTGCAAAACTGTAAAGTGCATAACTACGCATATGCATGTACAGTGATTGTACACCCGCACGTATGGCAACCTTCACTGGCTGCACGGCTGAATTTGCTCCAAGGCCCCCATGCCCCTTTCCGACCCCAAACAGCGCAAGCCGCGCGGCCTCGCTTGCTCACAGGATGATGGCCTGCTTCATTATGCAGGTCGCGGCATAAGCAGCAAACGAGAGTACCGAAGCCGCCGCTCGGTAAAATCCAGGCCAATACTTGCATGCAGCGCACGCAAGTTGCATCGACGCTTACGGCATGCTGCGCACAACAGGTTGGTGCGACAATAGGTCGGAATGTGTCACGGAGCATGCCACGATGCGCGTTTCCTACTATGCATGTGAGCTGTCTGATGCAGCATGTCACTTCGTGTGAATGAAGGGTCACAGACAAGATCACTAATCTGCAGTTGTCCTTGTGGCGTCACACAAAGGTTCGTGCATGGATACAACCCCTAAGCCTTAGGGGAGGAGTCGCGGAGAGAGTCGCGGCGAGTAATGCGAATCACGAGATTTGGGCGGGGGCGGAGAGGTGAAAATTTCCCTATAGGCTTGTGCCATGCAGCTCATGCAGGCATGCCCGCCCAGTGATCAGTCCATCACTGCAACAGGCCAACAGTGCATCTGTCACACATGGCAAACTCTGACACTCCTGCCCTAGGCAGCAGGGCACTCACAGTCCACAAGTTGACAACGCAAGCATACATGCTGATATGCACACGTAAACGGTCACGAGCAATGCACTACACAATCAAATCACTAAACACAGCTCAATAGTGCTGTGAGGCGGTCAAAATTGTACATACACCATTGCTCCCTAGCTGGGTGAATTCTCGAGCATGCGAGACACGTCACGCAGCCTCAGTGCCTCACCCACCCCACATTACAGACGTGGTACACACACACCGCAATGCCCCATCGCCTCAAGATCCTGTCACTCTCCCACTATGCCTGTGCTGATGCCAGATGTGTGTACGTTGACGCGTACATGTGGTCAAAGGTATGGCCGCAGCCTCCATGCATGCATGCTATGCTGCAGGAGGGGCTGGCCGTCACAAGAAAGATGCAGCTCAAACCATGCACGCAAAGCGTCAGGATGCATGCTGACTGCTACAGCGCCACCTGCCACGATAGTGCGCACAGCGAACGTTACGCTACGCATGCGCTCCGCAGTGCTACCGCCACCTCAGCCATCGTACCGCCTGCCTATGCCTGGGGCACTGCTGGAGTCGCCACACGCTGGCATATAACGCGATCGCTGGTACAGTCATACAGGAGCGCAGCCCTCCAGGCAGATGGTAGTGAGGGTTCTGCGCCGCCCAAAATTTAATGACGCAGCTGGATTATTGCCGCCTATGGTGGTGCCGACGCCGCCGGTCCTCCTGGAACTTGAACTTCCAGTATCCCGCTGGGATGTCCTTGGGAGTGTCTGAGAGCGGCGGATTGCAACCCTCCCTGCATCCACACGCACGGTGCAGGCGCCCAGCATGCAGCAGGAGGTTAAACAGGGTTCAAGCGAGCATGAGCAGCACATGCAGAATGGGCAGGCAGATGCAGTGTGCATGCCAGCCCCAGGAGCTGAGAAATCGGTATTCTGTGCTTAGTGTGAATCCAGGGTTAATTGGCAGCCTCAACCGACAGGCAACAGGCAATGCGAGAACGTGCATGACGAATTGACGATGCAACCCATCACATGCATGTCGTCTCTGGCCAGCTCCCAGGCTCTGTACACCCACCAGTGTATCAAGAGCTTTGGCGCGATGACCTGCTTGACGCCGTGGTGGGTCAGGCAGAACCCAAAATCATTGTGCTCGCACGCATACCTACACGCACACGCATACACACAAGCGCACACGTATCGGACAGTACATCAGTACAGACATAAAGATGGGAGTAGTTCTGCATTTTTGAGCCCTGCACATTGTGGCCTTGGGTGACCGCTATCGCGCGTGGCCACAATCCTTACTGCACAAACGACACAGTGGACAACTCCACCAACGTTTGCAAAGCGTGCAGCAAGCGGCCAAGGCCTGGGGCACTCACTTTTTTTCGTCACCACCATATCTGCATGGCAGGCTGCGCAGCTTGTCTGCGCGGTAGAAAGCGAGCCCTCCAAACCCTGACTTGACGGGAACCGCTGCGAGGCCGCCCATCTCAAAGCACTCGAGCGAATCAGCTGGGAAAATCTCCGAGCACGGGCCTGTCCCCACCGAGAGTGGGCTGGGCCCAAAGTAGATGGTGCCGGAGCGCACCACAGAGGAGTTAACGTGCAGCGCAAAGCGGTCGCAGTACCGTGGTTTCGACCCGGGAGCGTAAGGCTTGGCCTCGTCGTTTTTGGGGTAGTATCGCCACGTGCAAATGCCGTTGGCTAGCAGCGCATCCCACTTCTTTCCGCTCTCCGGCAGATATGCCATCAGCGTCTCCTTGAACAGCTCCAGGTCCCACGGAAAGCACATGTCCACATCGACGGAAATGAGGTAGTCTACGTGCTTGTGGCGAGGCTCACGCAGAGCATCTAAGTAGACATTACGAGCGGCGCCCAACACATTGAGCACACGCTTCTCCCCGTGGTGCCCAATTGCCGGGGACAGCAGCTCGCCGGACAGGGAGTCAGACCCCCGCTCTTTGAGCCATTTGGTAAACTCCTCTCGAGTATTATCCTTAGAGTCATTCTCCACCAGGATTACGCTCGTGTGCTTGAAGAGCTTTGACATCCGGTAAATGTTGTGAAGCGAATACGGGAGCTGCCAGCCCACATCACGGCCAATCATCGTCACCAACACGTGCAAGCTGTCCATCGACCGTGGTGCCTCGTCCTCAAGTAACGTTCGAGCCAGCTGGTGCTGGTGTGGTGTCTCATTTCCAATACTATCCGCGGGTGCAAGTTGCGCAGTGCTTTGCTGGCGTGATTGTAGGTCAGCCAAGGCAAGCAAAGGGCCTAAGACCACCAGAAGAAACAGGAAACTCATTTGTGACACTATATGCTAATCTTTGGACGAAGGATAGTGGCTAGCACTTTGGCTAGCCGCTTTGGCTCCTCTCTACCTCTCTGCTCGCTCAGTATTGCATCGCCCAGTCAATCGTCCATGTACATCCTGGAGCATCGGATAGGTGGCAAAATGGCAAAGCTCATGACAGAGGAACTCATAGAATGCCCGTGCAGTGCATAGCGCATTCTGACAGAACCCCTTCGTTATCCTGTTCACAACCCCGTGCTAAGCGGCTGTGGCTGCATTGCACGTGTCTCTGCACACAGGCTGTAGAAATTAGTAGCATGCGGCCATCAAGCTCGTTCTCCTTGGCCTTATATGTGCAGAGTATGACGAAACGTGTGGCTATTGCGTGCATGGCCAATCGGGACTGTGCGTCAGGCTGAATGGCAGTCCGGTTCACCGCACACGCCGCTTGCACACGTCTGCACCTGTATGTACATGCCTGGACGTCATACAGCGGACTTTGAGCTGCATCCAGCATCTGAGCAACCCTGCCGACGCGTTTGCGTTCTGGCCGGAATGGTCAGGACAGTGAAATGGAAACTTCCACGCTACAGAAACAAGGCCTGCAAACCACTTTTCACATGGGAAGTCCATACGATACTGATTTAACAGAAGATTAAGCGTAGCATTTGGATTTTGACCCGCGCACCTGATCGCTGGGTTACGGAGCCACCCAGCGGTCGGGTGTGCATTCGGTAATTTGCAGTACGCAGGTGGAGGCTGATGCGTTGAGTTGCACATACTCTCAATACTTCCGAGCAGCCTCTGGTGTTTCCGACCTGCACCTGATTCGATGCCCTTGTTGTTGGTTGGTGAACCGCTGAACCTGGTTAATTGATGCTGAAAGGTGCGCAAGCACACGTACAGATACAACGAGTATCATTCAGCAAGCCAGAAGCTGCATGCGCCGCCCTGAACAGCATACATAACAGTCCGCTGACCCTGCTGTCACCCGGGCTGCCACGTGCCCGTGGTGGTTATCGTGCTTGGGTACTGAAGCACTACAGCTGAAGCAAATACATCCTTGCAGTGCCTTTTTACCTTCACAACAAAGCCTGTGCAGTGGTCTTTCTCCGTGAGGAGCCTTGTTAGCGACAGCTGCTTTCCCCAGGCAAAGTGAGTGCTTTACTTGACAAGCAGGTTCTTTGCTCACAACTTGTGCACTGCACCTCTGTACCAGTGCACTCATCTTTTGAGAAATAATACCTCTGGAAACTGACTGCAGCTTGCCTTACCCATATGCAGGCGCAGCCTGCGGAGTTCATACGCGTGTGGCTGAGGTTACGGCTGAGGGCTGACGGCTCAATTCGGTGAGTGATTGCCCGCTTTCAGGGCTAAAGAGTGGGGCAAAGCACTCGCCCCACCGCAACCACTCTGCCACTCACTACGTGTCTATTGACCCGAGCACGCCCAACTCGATTGTCCTAACCCTAACCCTATTGCTGAACAAAACTTAGGCAGCAGCGGGCAGTCGGTGCTCCAATCCGGAGTCCAAATAGTGAAAACCTCTTGCACAAGCCTGATGTGAGAGGCCTGCCCCGCGCACCCTACGTGCCCCCTGAAGGGGAACCGGGGAAACACGCGGCACACACCTATGATACACAGTTGCCATATGTGGGACGCTGAGATACTGCCCGCACCAACTCGATAAGCTTCAAGCTGTGTGTTCTTTTGATCCTGCGAGCATGATGCAAGCGAATGGCCGATATTTGCCACCTTGCCCATTTTGGAACACCGACTCGGGAATGCGGGAAGCACCTGCAGGGGTGCATGCACATTGACACGAGCCACGAATGCCAGTACGATTATGCTGCACACAAAGCCACGCCCTACTTGCATGCAGTTTGCATATGACTTAGTTGATTGGAAGGAGGGCCCGGCTGGCTACCTTGGCAGGGCCCTGCCTGCCTTTTACCGCTAACTGTCTAGGGAGGTCACGGCCCAGCCACCCGGCCAGCCACTACGGCAGAGGACCAGACCTATGGGAAGTCAGGTGGGGGTACTGTCAGAGAGAAGCGTGCGTGATGTACTACAAATTGTACTACATGCTGCAGCGCACTGCATGGCTCTGTGGGGGCAAGCTGCCATCGGCAAGAGGTCAATCAAAGGCAAGCCAGGGTGCAACTGGTTGAGGGAAGGGAAACCACACACCGTCCCAAGCATCCACTCACAGAAGAGCTCGTCTGCTTCTTCATCAGCATTGTGTTCCTCCCCACCCGTCCGGCATGCTGGTTGCCGGCACGTGATTGCCTTGAGGCGCTGCGGTACACGCTGGGTTCGTGGGGGCACATGGGGGCCGTCTGCGCGTGCATTGCGGCACGCGGTCGCGTAGGGCGGCGCGGGCTGACCTTGCTGTGTAGGCGGCGACTGTGCACGTCGTCAGTTTATGAGAGACACTAAGCTGTGGCCATGATTGAGCAGCTGTAAACGTTGGATTTGGGGCAGGGTTGTATGATTGCATTTAGAGTGCGTTGTACTGCTGCATGTGACAGCGTCGCACCCAAGCCCATCTGCTGATATTGTAGCAGCTGATCCGCATTTCTGCCTTGCAATGCATGCGCTAACTGTAGCGGCAAGCTGCCCCTGGCAAACAGCAGTCAACCGGGTGTATACCGCTGCACTGACGCTGAGCGAGGGCGGGGCGTTGCAGCACTTACGGTCGTCCCACAGCACGTGGTTACTTTGTATGGGACATGGGCACGCTGGGCATGCTGCAAGCAGGGCTGAGCAGGCTGACCAGGCATTCGGCGCAACGCCTCACATGCGCAAGTACCCAAATGCAAGCAAGCATATGCTGCCCAAAGGGCTCCCAGCTCAGAGCCCGGCCTGGCGAATCTCTCATCTCGCAAGTGGTCGTTGAGATGCTGATAGATATACAATACACGATATCCAGTGAACAAAGGCTTCGTTTCCCAATCTTGCATGCACGTATTCTTTTGTGGAACGGAGCAGTAGCAAGAGTGCAGTAATGTTTCTGTCAGAACTTGTGCATTTAGGGTTTCAGGCCTTAGGATCAACACACAGCATGCACACAAGTAACTGACACAGCATGCTCTCCTCAATTGTAAGCTTTTCAAGGGGGAGCGGTTGCACCCAACCACCACCACGTGACCCACGCGTTTGCTTGGCTTTCTCGCCCTCTATCGCCTCTTGTGAAAAATGCACTGCTCAACCTCGTTGATACATGGCAACGGAGTGCATGTCCAAGTGTCAACGGTCTGCACTCGTGTGCCCTGCTGCATCCTCTGCTTCTGCCCGCAGGCCAAGTTGGTGATGGACCCTGTGACCATCTTAGCTTCAGCCTTCCAGAGTGTCAGGTTGGCACTTGCTGCAGCACAGTGGGCGTGGGACTGGCGCAAAGCGCGTCAAGCGAGGGCGCTGGAGCGCGAGCGGCAAGCTGCACAGCAGAGCATGGCCGACGCATACGCACGGCAGGAGCAGCAGGCTGCCATGGCGCAGCTCGCATCTGCGGAGCGCAAGCAGCAGCAGCTCGCACAAGTTGCGCAGGAGGCAGCGACGCAGGCTGAGCAGGCCGATCGTGCCGCTTTGGCGGTCCCTACTGACGGTCTGCGGCGGGCGCAGCAGGAGGCGCAGGAGGCGCGAGCGCAGGCAAGCGCCGCTGCAGAAGCGGAGAGAGCAGCGCGGGCCGAGGCGGCAAGGGCTCGGGCCGAGGCGGAGCGTGCAGTGCAGCATGCCCACCTGTATGGCGTCCCGCACCAGGCCCGCGATGCGGATGCCATTGACAAGGACCGGCTGGAGATTGCACCAGACTTTGACGTCGTCAGCGTGACGGTATGCGGCGAGCGCGGCGTGGGCAAGTCGTCGCTGATTAACGGCCTGCTGCATCAGCTGGCGCCCTGCGGCATAACGGAGCAGTTCCACAACAACTGGACGCCATACCCCATCAGCGAGCACGTTCGGCTGTACGACACGCCGGGCATGGGCACGCTGAGCCATAACGCGTGGGAGCACCTGGACAAGCTCAAGCTGTACGCGTTTGACGTGGCGGTCGTTGTTGTCCACCAGACCATCTCAACCGACGTGCTCAAGGTGGTGACCGTGCTGGCGACGGTCTATGGGCGCCCGGTGGCTGTTGTGCGTACGCAGCTGGACCTGGACACCAACCGAGAGCGAAGCGACGCCCTCACCACGGCAGGGTCGTCTTCAGCTGAACTACACTCAGATGCTGTGGCGCGCGTGCATGACAAGCATGCGGCCAAGCTGCGGGAGGAGCTGGAGCGGTACCTGCAGGAGCACGTCCCAGCAGCGCTGCGTGCCCGCGCTCGCGCTGCGCTGGCGCGCCTCGTGAGGCCGTTTGTCGCAGCCGCGTGGTGCATGCGCGAGCGGTGGACAGAGTGCGAAGAGCGTGACAGGGCAGCCGCGCAGAGGTACAACGCTGAGTTCTTGGGCTGGCTGGCCGCCCGCGTGCAGGACAAGATGCGCCAGCTCGGTGCCACGCTTGTTAGCAGCGGAGGCAGCAGCGCCACCGTCATCAGGCCTACCACCATCCCCGGTGCGTTAGCAGTTGCCTGTTGTGCACATTACGGAAAGCCATGGTATGTGGCATGTTCGGTGCCTTGCTTGGAAGGGCTTGCGAGTCGCCATCTCATCGTTGTTGGATTGCACGAGCGTGCGTGGCACGCTTGGGCCGCCCTCCACGAATGCCATTGCAACGTTGCCCCATGCACGCTTTGCACTGAAGTTTGTGCCCTTGTGTTGATCCCCTATGCTTTGCAGGGCCGGGCATATGCCTTGCACCCCCCGTTTCGGCTCGCACATCGCTTGAGGACAGCCTGCACGCCGTAATCGACGATCGTGACGACGTTGTGCCTGAGCTTGACCTGCAAGGCGCTACGGTTTGCTTGACAGCGGCGGGCGGCAATGAGCTGCGGGTGCTTAGGCCCGGTGCGACCATCTGCAACGGAACCCTGCGCCTGGCGCCTGGAGCCACACTCACCATTGCTGCCGCCGACGTGGTGTTGCGTGACCTTGACATTGTGGGCATGCGGCTTGATGTCAGCGGAGCCACGCCAGAGGGAAGCTCTAACGCAATTAACACCAGCGCGCCATCTTGCGTGTAGTCCCGGGAGGCTCTGTGGTGCTGGAGCGTTGCAAGGTGCGCGAGCCACAGCCCTCATCAGCTGGTGCTAGCCCCACTTTGGCTGGTGCGAGCCCCACTTCAGTTGGTGCTAGCCCCACTTCAGCTGGTGCAAGCCCCGCTCAGCATTATCAGCAGCGCTTGGGCGTGGTGGTCGAGGCGTGGGCGCATGCGGCTCTGCAGGGGTGCGAGCTGAGAGACACGTCTGGCGATGGCCTTCTCGTCTGTGAGGGAGGATCCGCGTGTGCGACAGCCACAACAAGCACGCAACGCAAGACATGGTTTTGTAGCTTGGAGCCCGGGTGCTTTCCTCGATGCGGGCGAGGGCTGTATCGCCGACCGCAACCATCGGTCTGGCTTTGTTGCGATGGACGGTGGCGTGCTAACGGTCGGCGCTCGCTGCCAGGCGCGCCACAATGCCGCGTGCGGCTTTGCCGCCTCAGGCCAGGGCTCACGGATAGATGCAGGAGAGGATTGCGTTGCCGAGCGTAACGGGAGTGTAGGCTTCTTTGCGGTCAACGGGGGCGCGCTGACGGCAGGCAAGCGCTGCGAGGCACGCCACAGCATGAACTTCTCCGGTTTTTCCGCCCAGGGCCAGGGCTCACGGCTAAATGCGGGCGAGGGTTGCATCGCCGACCGCAACAACTCTGAGGGCTTCTTGGCGCTCCATGGCGGCGTGCTGACGGCAGGCAAGGGCTGTGACGCGCGCCATAGTGTGACCAGCCGCGGCTTTTGCGCTCAGGGCCAGGGCTCACGGCTAGATGCAGGCGACGTTTGCATCGCCGACAGCAACCATATGTCAGGCTTCTTTGCGGTTGACGGTGTCGTTCTGACAGCGGGCAAGGGCTGTGAGGCGCGCCACAGTGTGACCAGCTGCGGCTTTTCCGCCCAGGGCCAGGGCTCACGGCTAGATGCAGGAGACGGTTGCATCGCCGACCGCAACAACTATGATGGCTTCTTTGCGCTTAATGGCGGCGTGCTGACGGCGGGTAAGGGCTGTGAGGCGCGCCACAGCGTGACTTTCTCTGGCTTTCCGCCCAGGGCCAGGGCTCACGGCTAGATGCGGGCGAGGGTTGCATCGCTGAGCGTAATGAGAGTGTAGGCTTCTTTGCGGTCGACGGCGGCATGCTGACGGCGGGTCAGCGCTGCGAAGCGCATCTCAACAACCACAGTGGCTTTTGCGGGCAAGGCCAGGGGTCCCGGTTGATTGTGGGCGCCGGCTGCATCGCTGAGCGAAATGCAGGCGCAGCTTTTGCAGGGTGCAATGGTGGCGTGCTTGAGAGGCGTGTTTGAGCGGTTATTTTGGTTGCCTGTGTTCGTGTGTCATCGTGTCAGGGTCTGGGAGGGCGCGTTAGGCTTGGTTGTTCAACCAGTGCTCGATACAAATAGTGTGTATCGGTTAACGCTTAAGGAATGCTTAAGCTCCAGGGGTACTAGGGGAATGCTGCCCCTGGTACCCCTGGAGGGCGCTTCGATGCCAAGTCCCTCCTGATGTGCGATACCTTTCTAGGCATTAGGTTCACAGAGCGTTATGCAGTTGAGGCGTTGCAGTACCGTAATGTTGATGACAGACAACGCGTTGTGCGGCCATCGTCACGGCCCGAAGGTGCAGCGCGACAAACATTCCAGCACGACGCATGCATAGGCTGCATGCGTGCTGACGAGGTCGTGGGCGACGCTGCACCGCCATCAGAGGCGCTTGCCAACGTGCGGCCCAGCGCTAGCGGCCGTGGGCAGGGCTGTGGTGTGGTGGGCCAGACGGCAGACCGGCGGGGACACCTGGCTGGGAGGGAATCCCGCAGCTCACGCAGCTGCTGCGGCTACGGGCCGCTAGGGCCCTGTCCAATGCTTCATAAGCTGCATCACTGATACACCAGGCATGTCGGTGCAGCACTGTAGTTGAACCACATAACGAACTGGCCATCACCCTTAGCCTTGCTGTGCTCAGCAATTCCATCTGGCCGAAACGCTACAGCATTGCGCTCTTACATTCATCTCCAATTCAGTTGATAATGACCGCGGGTGTGCATCCTCGCTCACACGGTCATACCTTTCTATTGATTCATTGTTGTTCAGATTGTTGTTCCTTTACAATTTGCCATGTGTGTTACTCAATGATGCGTGTTGCTCGTATTCCACATGACCATGACAGCCTTCATTGCATTGGCAAAGCAACCTCACGCCGTTACGGTGCACACATTAGTTGTGCCGTTCATGAAAGCTTTGCAAGGTCATGAAAGCTTTGCAAGTGTGAAGTGTGAATGCACGCACCTTGCTGATGCATCTTGCTGATTGTGTCCGCATGTGTGTGCCGGTGGTGGGGACGCGGGTGTCTGGCGTGCGTAACGTGCCACACATGTGCGGAGAGGAGCAACCTGGAAGATTGCGCGCCAAGCACGCTGCTGGCTGCGCCCGGTTTCTTGCGCCTTCAAGCTATCGTCTCTTTGCATGCCGGTGCCGTCCAACTGCCTGCATGTGCTCCTGGCAGGTGTTGCATACGGGGCGGCGGCTGCATGTACGCGTAGCCACATAATTGACCCAGTGCACGCACCACAGCAGGCCGCTCCTTGCCAGTCTTGCATTGACTCCCTCGCTTGTTTGGCTGCTGGTGCTTGCTATTTCTGTCGGTCTCCAGCCTTGCCCTTTCCCGCCTCGTTCCTGCCCTAGCCCTAGGTCCTTGCCAGCCACGGCTGCCAGGTTATGGGCAGGCCGCAGGCGGTGACGGGGCTGCCCTGTCCTATGCAGTCTACTTCTGCAGTGGCTTTCATTACGAGCCTGTATGTCCCCATTCCCGTCTCCAAATCAAGATAGGCGTAATTGGGTTTGCATTGCATCAGTCAGACAGGCATTTGGACACTGGCCGCATTATCCTTGTCCCAGCTTGTGCATATTGTCCTGAGCACTATGGCACATACAACTGTGAGGCTGGCAGGTTTCACCCATGCATGCATGCCCACCATGCCCACACGTTGTTGTTGGCCCGAGGTCTTGAATGTTCATGCATGCTGCCCAGGTGCCACAGCCACAGCCACAGATGGCAACTGCATGTGGCTCAAACACTCTGCCCAACGTTGGTTTTGCACAGGTAGCAAGCTGCATGCGCGTGTGCGATGTGAATTGTAGACCCTGCTCGCCAATCATGCTTGCTGAGATGGCGTTTCTCCTTGTCACGGGGTAGGTGGTTGTCGACCCAGTCGCTGAGTCGCCCTCTTCTTGCACGCCGGCGTAAGTCGGAGTCACACCGCAGAGGCGGTGTGCACGGTTGCTGTGCCCTAAACCCTAAACCTGCTGACGGGCCAGCACGGTACCGCAAGTGCTGACACAATCACGATATGTTGCATTCTACGCCCTCCTCCCTGTACGTCCTCACACAACGCACTGATGGATGCAGACAGGCGTGCAGGTGACTTTTCGTTACGACCTACCTGAAGTGTTGCCTGTTGCCACACTGTGTTGTTGCTGCTGATCTCCAGCCATATGTTAATTTATTTGTTTGCTCTGCCTTGCTCACATGCACTGGCACTGCATTTCGGGCCGAGGTGCCCTCCATCCTTCCACTACGCCGAACGCTCAGCCTCAACCGCAGCGCTGCTGGACCAGCACAAATGTGTTCACAGACCCTCACCGACAGACCGCTATTGCAGCCATGCTTTCAGATCATCAGACCATCGTTCGCTTTACAGCAGCCGCAAGTCAGCTCAGACACCTCGCTCGCCATTGTCAGGTGCAGTCACCATCCCTACGCATGCGTGCACACTGCACGGCCCCACGGCAACGCCCACGTGCGCTGTTCTTGACGCACGCCTACCATGTGCTTACGGCCTGGGTGATGACAAGGTCACAACATGTGTCCGCTCTTGGTTGGGACTGGGTGCGGTCAAGCGCAACGGGAGCGTTCTGGCGTTGACTGGTCCCTCAGCACTACAAAGCAGAGAATCTCCAGCAGTCGCTGCATGCCTCCTTGCTTACTGGCACGCTTGACTGCACGTGTAAAACCATTGTGGGTGAACAGCTGCAAACCATACGCATGCCACCAGCGGAGCAGGTCGATCGCTCAGAGCTATGAAGCAGTTCAGCGGCGGCCGCTGCATAACTCCCACTTTCCTGGAGCGTTTGCTTTTGGACGGGAACGGTTAGGATACGACACTGCTGCCAACGTAGGAGGTGACAGGACAGGACAAGCCTGAATCCCTGGGGCCCGGAAACCCGGCCGGGTCAGGGACAGGGACAAGGACAAAAGAAAGGCAGGCAAAGCGAGCAAGACCAACGCAAGAGGCATGAGCAATCAAAGCGGAGGGCTAACCGCCTCACCGCCCACACCCCACCGACGGCGGATACCCCACACACCCACACTCAGCACACACCGGGGCACTCTGATCCCCGCGTGCTCAGCTCGACACTTGACTGCATGTGTGAACAAACCTAGTGTGGGTGACCAGCTGCAACCCATACGCATCCTACCGGCGGAGCGGATCAATTGCACAGCGCTACGACTCTACAAAGCATTGTCACTTCCCGCACGCATCCGGGAGTCTAGCGGATCATGGCATGGGCGGCTGGCATGGGCGGCACACCCAGGGGCCCATCACGCCTTGTAGAGGCGGCGGCGATTGCGCTTCCAAGTACACAATACAGCGCACATGCATCCGAGTACCGCTTACCCCAGACTGCTGCACGCATCACATGTGCAATGCCACTGCCTGCCGGCCTCTGATACTGTATCTGAGCATGCTGGCATGGATGGTTGCACACCCAGAGGCCCATCCCACCTTGAAGAGGCGGCGGCAATCGCGCTTGCCGCAGCACACTTGCATCCGAGTAGTGCTACCCAGTACCCACCCCACAGTGCGTGCTGTATGCATGTGGCTTGGGCAATGCCACTGCACGCCAGCCTCTGACTTGCATGCAGTTATGCTGGCATGGGCAGGTGCACACTGATCCTGAGGCACCTTACGACTTGTACATGGGTCAGTATTACTGGGGCATGCACATAACAGTGCAGCTAGCATGCAAAGATCAGCCCATCAGGGTTGGCCAAATTCCGCGGCTCACGTTGACGCATGGTACCGTGCAAGACACACCTGGAAACACTAAACCATGTCGGGACTGCATTAGACTGAACCCATGCAGCTGTGAACTGTGGTTATATATGTGCAATTGGGTAGCCTGATTACAGGTGGTTAAGACACAGTTAGGCATGATTAGCATGATCAGGCACGGTTGCCACGCACAGGTTCCTGTCATGTTTAAATCAGGACCATCACTTCGGTAGGGAAACGACAGAAAACAGGACGCCACGTATTTGAGTACATGTGTGTGTGTGTGTGTGTGTGTGTGTGTGTGTGTGTGTGTGTGTGTGTGTGTGTGTGTGTGTGTGTAGAGTTGGTTGGTGCCCGTGGGGCCATGCAGTGTGCTTTCCGTGGGGCCGTGCAGTGTGGTTGTGTTATGCGTGATGATGAGAACTGCACCTGAGGGTGGCGAGCTGTCTGGGCTGAGCTGGCGGCTGCCGCGAAGAGAACAGCGGTCTGATGCTCTGAGTCG